>JABCKU010000013.1:0-148958 GCA_018221655.1 Myochromella boudieri | reverse complement strand
TTGGCATGACGTGCTCAACAACAGTGACTATTGTCCATGCAACAGAAAACAGAAGCGTATGCAAACCGGGCATAAGATTATAGGTATCCTCTCTTAAAGTCTTGTTAGAAGTCTATGGCGCGATCTCTGGATGTCATATTCAGAATTCGTGAAGTTCGTAAACTGTAGGAGTAAATATTCAGGTAAATCATTCATAAGGCATCCCCTCCACAGCGTCCCAAAGTGAGCCCCAATTGGCCACAACACTTTCAGCGAATTCCCGCTCCTCGCGAGCGAATTTCTGCACTAGCTGAGAGAGAAGAGTATTTTCACGGTTATGAAGCACGACCCGCAATTCATGCCACATTCTGCAGTGATGATTAGGATATGTAACTCTGATCATGTCCTGATCAAGGGGACGTACGAGACGCGAATGAACACTCGTCTGCTTAGCTGGGCAGCGATGGTCGCCTGATCCTTTTCCACCAGGCCAGTTAACCGCTCTACCTCCTCTTCCCAGCCTTCTTTCTGGGCAGTTCGGATGACATCAAGCTTCACGGAGGTGGCTTCTACACGCTTTTTGAGGCGTTCCACTTGATCGATTGAGAGCCGTTCGTGGCGGATGAGGAGGTCGCGTGTCGCGAGGTAGAGGTCACGTTGACCCTGTCACGAAGTGAGAAAACATATTTACTAAGCGTTTAATAATTTGAGCAGACCTTGAGGGCCTCCAAGGTTGTGTCGTACAGCGCTCGTGTCTATAACCTTGGGTTATCACAAATTGAAGTTTAACTGTTGTAGCAACTTACTCTCGTCTCAGAAAGTTCAGAATGTCTTTGCGTGGAGATGGCAATCTGTTCAAGGCCCATACGCACTCCATTCGACAATTCGCACTCATCTCCTCTCCAGCAATGCTCGTTGACCTCGACAACAGCCCTCAGAGTATTTGTGAGCCTCGCGAGATCGCTCTGACGTTCAGAGTGTTCGGTGGATATTCCAAAGCCAAAGTCGACATTGGTTGAGTCAGACAAAATTGAGGCGGATGCGATAGTGGAGCGAGGCGATGATGGAGGGAGAGGAGAAAACGCAGGAAACGAGAAGTGAGCCGGCAGGTAGACACGGCGGAAAGCTGGTGCCCGTACCGCAGCTGCCTCTCGTCTTTTTATGATCCGCTCTGCGAGGATGCATATTCTTTGCCACTGCTCAATCAAAGGGTTTAACTTCCCCCGAATAGTTCTGTAAGTTTGAACGACAAGATGTCACAGTCAGTATATGGGAGTTTGAAGTGGTGTATAGAACCCACATAAGCTTATCCTCCAAATCGCTTGGTATAGTCATTTCCTCGATGCGATCCACACGTTTAGAAACCGACTCTTCGTCCAATGAGATGGGTGTGTGTTTCTTCCATGTTTCGAATGATGGTTCCGCTAAGAAGACTGCCAGGAGTCCGTCTTCCTTGATGATCGGGTGGTTTCTATGAGGAGGGTCAATTTTGGATATCCCTCACTTCCAAGTACGCACATGACAAAGTTCAGCGCCCTGGCAAGGCCCCGTCTGATTATCTACGATTTAGAAAGGATGTGAGGTGGGAAAGCGAAACCATACCGCCGCTGTTCCAGGAAGTGTTCGTCCGCTACAAGTAAGCTGGGATGAGACAGAGATGAATAGGGCGACGTCAACGTACCTCCAACTCTTTTGGGCGGTAGTGCGGGAAATAGACGGAAAGGGTATCGTCGCAGTAGGCAGTCCCAAAGAAACGCGAATTCTGAGTAACGCCGGGCTACGGGTGGGCCTCGCTTCGAGGAAGGGAAAAATCAGTACAGGCAGAGTAAAACCACCTTATATCACGACTCACGTCGGTTGCAATCTCATACACCATATACCGATTCAGGATAAATCCCTGAGGACCAAGTATATTCACTCTAACAACCTCCTGTTTCTTCCACCATTCCTTGGGCAACCCAGAACCCGCGAAGCTGGATGGTACACCATTTGTTATACTGCCCCTAGAATTATCGAAGTTTGGCCCTGTTTGAGGAGGGTATCGGGGGTTAGTGTTCCAAGGGTCGTCCGACGAGTAGGTCGGCGGGGTCGCACGGATTGTCTGAGTACTGTGTTGTCTGTAATTGGGTACTGGATTCGCGAAAGTGGAATTGGAAGGTGGTAATCTAGACAGATCAAGAACTGGCTCGGGAAGCGTGTTCTGCGAGGACAGTGCAGCGACTTGTTCGATGCTGACGTCTAGACCTTCCGTAAGTCGAGCCTGAGGAAATAATTTTGAAAAACAGCACCTTTTCCCGCTTGTGCCAGCGCTACGAGGGCTAACGCAACAAAGAACTCTAGCTTGGATACTCGAGGGCGAGAGCTAACAAGGTTGACGATCTTGAATACTATATCAATGACCATAAAAACTTTAAACGTTTAACCCCACCTTGTCCACGGTAGCAGCTGGCAAAGACGATGTACTCAGAACGCGGGATAGAGAATTCACAGATGTTTCTCCAAGATTGCCTGGGTCGACAGCTGCGAACGAAGCGTTATAGATGACAGGCACAGTAGCATCCGCTAAGCGTTACGAATCTTAGTTCAGAGGTCGGAATTCAATGGCTAAGGTAGACTTTTGGCGCACCAATTACCGAACTGAATACAGAAGAGGCATTGGTGGGTGCTGGGGTAGGGGAAGGGCTTGGTGCAGCACTCCACGGGTCGAGTCCGTCATCATAGGCGGAATTGGCAAGCGGATTGTCGTCGACGAAACTTCCACCGAATCCAACCGTAGAAGATGTTCCTGTGTACCGTTGGGCGGGGCGAGGAGCGTTGAACATGGTCGAAGCAATGAAGCCTTCAACAACGGCTTCTGTTTGAAGTTGGCAAGCGACAACACTGCGACAACGTTCCTGACGTTCCTTGATCGGCTCACCAAGCTAAACCAAGTCATCCATATGATTTTCTATTCAGCCCGTAGCAGCTTTATATTTTTCAAGACTGGTCTTCATGACTATATAATCTGACTACCCCGCCTTTTCTTAGCCCAGTCATGCATCACTTTAGACATTAATGATGGTCTTTTTTGCCGCAAAGTGCAGCGTCCAAGTGTTGAGTAATCGTTTGGCATCCACCTGCTCGCCATCCAATCTAGAGGGCAAATAAGTCAGCGTAAGCCACAGATAAGCAGATAAAGTAGATATTACCCAGGTGTCCCGTAAGTTAGGGGTGCCATAAATACGAACATGGCAAACGAAATAATGGTGAAAATGACAATAATGACTGGGCCTTTGATGCCAATATCAGAGTATTGTGTTGGGCGGGCACGAGTCATAGGTCCGCGGACGGATATAGGGGAGTTAATGGTATCAGTTAAGACAAAATTCAAGACGGCACCCGCAATGAGAGCAGAGGCCACGTGGGAGGGGAGGTAGTGATGGATGAAGAGCTGGCGGTTCATCAGGAAAAAGGGTGCATAATGAACTCCCCACACTAGAAGGAAGAAACCAGTATTGTTCCAGAGACGATTGCGAGCGGCTACAAACATCAGGATTAGGAATCCATCGGGAACAGGTATGTAAAAACCGTTACACACCATCAGGAATGGGGTCAATCCCCCTACGCCGAGCTAGAAGGTCTGCACCGAGTATGCCTACATAGACTGACAAGGCAACGACACACGTCCACCAGCCAACAAGGTTACCAATAAGATAGATTTGTTTGTGGCTGTCGCTCTCAGTCCAGAAGCTGATACCGCTGAGAAGGAATGGCCAGTTGATGGGGCCACTAGCATAAGGGTGCGAAGCCGTCAACCCAGCATTATGTTGCAACATAAGAAGCTGCAACTCAGCAAACTTTTTGATGAAGCTCATGCTTTTAGGTTCCTTCTTGGGAGCCTGCTCGCTCCGGCTTTCGATGTCCTCACCATCTGCAATGTTAGCATTGATCAGCATAGTCGCATTGGAATGTTATTCTGCACCTACCTTCAGTAGAGACAAGCTCATCAACGAACCATGTCGCTGTCTTCTCTGTAGGATTTTTGTTGCCATTAATCTCCTGCTGTTTGAATGCCCAATCCGGGAGTGGCTTATTGTGTGTCCACATGGAAACCTTGGTGGGGACGTGAATCAGCCTGAAGTATCCCGATTTGCTCTTCCACGCCTGGCCTTCATGGCCATCGAGAAGTACCACTTGGAATAAGGTATCATTATGCTTTGTGTGGTCATCCTTGGGCCAGGTTGTGAATTCTTGATTGGTGGGCATGAGAGGCGAAGCAACATCATGAGTGAGGAGATGGGAACGAGTGTTCACATGAAGAAGTTGTATAACATCGTTATGTCGAACAACACGACCCCGACCTGTCTCTGGAAGAGCTGTTGTGGGAATAATTTGCCAGTAGTTGTTCGTGTCATTGTGACCATAACCAGTTACTTGCTGGCCTGTTTATGGATACTTAGAGATCACACTACTCTAAAGGTGGAACGAACTGAAACAAACCTTGGCTACTGACACGCCCGTCTTCATATGTCAAAGGATATTTCTCGATATGAGAGTGCAAGAAGACTTTGGAATCCTTGTGCCTCATGGTGATTGTGTCATGGTAGCGAAGTTCTATGCCAGCATAATATATATTAGAAAGGAAAGGTAAAGCTATAAAGTGACTGACCGAAGCTGTTCAACAGCATGTCATTGCCCAATAAAGTTTCCTGGAATGCAGGACTCATGAAGGTATCACCAGGGCCAGAGTAAGTGAGTATAGCGAAGTGGGCATAGAAGAAGGAGAGATAAATGATGAAAGGTACAACGATTAAGCCAGTTGCCCGTGCGCCGAAGTGTTTCCAGAACGGCTCCTACGATTGGTTTAGTAGCTGGAAACGGTTGTTAAATTCGACTTACAATGGAAGGGTTTTTCCTGACATCCAGAATATCCCAAAGATCAATGAGAACAGCAATTCCAATCGTGATCACTGTCAGAATCCCGTTGACTTTAGATCCCCAGGTGCAAGCCATAAAGGTTCCCGTTGCAATAAGCCATGTCCACCATTCCGTAGAGAACTCCCTGACATACCGTTTTAGAGATATTGGAAAACACCGAGATGATTAACTTACAAGTAGCGGAGTTTACGGAAGCGAATATAGGCATAAATCGTAAGGGACATGAAGAAGATCAGAGTCGCGTCCAATAGAATGAGGCGAGATTGAGCAATGTGCGCATTGTCTGCCATATGGTTAGCCCTTGTTGTTGCGCGACAACCAGACTTGGAAACTCACCGAAAAGGATAATAGAAGCAGAGAACGCTGCAATTATAGTAGAATAACCACTTTCTTTCATGATGGCATATACAACCGGGATAGTGAGACTGCCAAGGATCGCAGGTAGCGCTCGCATGCCAACATAAGGAACGTGATTCGTTGTGTAACTATCACCGATGGTCTCAAACTGGAAGTTGCCGTCGAAGCCCACAAACCAGCCTGCCAGTCCGAAAAGCAACTTGGCAAACGGAGGGTGTACATCAAAGTAGTATTGGCGCAGAATATAGTACGATGCAAACTTTCCAAAGTGAACTTCATCGAAGCTATTTCGTAAGACAAAAGCTCTGAATAAGATATTCATAAGTGAGAGTCAATCTCACTCACACAACTTGGTCTGGATGGTTGATCTTGTAGAATCGTAGCGCAAATGCCAGGGCTGTGAGTAGCGACACGACAATTACGCTTGCCTGAGGTGTCTCTAGAAGTTGTTCTATGGCGCTTCGGTTCCTCTTCGTAATTGCTTAATTTTAGTACATGCTTTCTCGATACAACTGAGGGGCATGGCATACTGGGTTCTGGTAAACTTCGCCAATGTGTTCAT
Source organism: Myochromella boudieri (assembly GCA_018221655.1). NCBI lineage: Eukaryota > Fungi > Basidiomycota > Agaricomycetes > Agaricales > Lyophyllaceae > Myochromella > Myochromella boudieri. The sequence continues at coordinate 143,143 of JABCKU010000013.1, read as the reverse complement.
CATCCTGGACGTTGTCGGCAGCAATCGAAGGCTCTGTTTGTGTGTGGATTCTACGTTGGCGCGCCGTTGAGGAGCCCGCCATGGGGGGAGGTATAAGAGGTTTGTGTTTACAGCAAGTAAACGCGTTCAAGATTGCCACGAAACCAACTTACGTAATCTATCAACAATGCCTTGATCCCGACAATTCGTCGAGGTTGGAACTGACCAGCAGCGTATAGTCTGGTAGTCAACTTTATATTATCCGCTCAACGTAGCCGAACTCAGATTCTTTCTTACCGGTTGACCTGCTTCCACGACATCCTGTCAAGCTTTTTTTTTTTCAGGTATCTGATGTCCGAGTCGAAATCTCCTGCAGCGCTGGTGTTGAACGTCGTGTGGCATGTGATGTTATATACTAGGGAGTCACACCTATCACCCGAGCACTACTTTACCCCCCCAGATTACCCTCACTATGAAATCTCTAAGGGTTTTGCGCTGGCATCATGGAAAACGGACACTAAACGGTGCCGGCGCTAAGTCTGATTCTAATGTTGTACCACAAACATATAACTCTGATTCGAAATGTTGCCTTCCTCAGGATGTTCTGTCTGAGATCGGAAGTCATTTACCTCTCCCTGCAGTACTAAAGCTCATGTTAACAGTGAGCTAATCCGCCTATGGTCCCTATGGACACTTCTATGTACTAAATATATAAGCAGTGCCGCGATCTGTATCATTTACTACTTCAAAAGCTTTATAGCTGCCCAGACCTTGGGACAAACGCCGCTTGCAAGAAAGCCCTCCAAACATTGAAAACACGGCCTGAATTAGCTCGATATGTCGAGGAGTTGACTGTGCAACCCAATCATCCACCAAAGTGGTCTAATAGCCAGCTTGAAGATACCATCGACGAAGTGTGGGTGGCCACTACGATCGGAGCCATTGCCTCGGCGGGCAATTTCAGCTCTTTACGAAAGTTCAGGTGGAAGGGCATGGAACCCCCTATGGATTCTTTGTGGTTAACACTGCGGAAAAAGTCGGTTTTCCTTGCTCAATGATGGAAAAGACTAACCATGCTTTCGATAAGCTGCCATCGCCTCCTCAACGTTGGGACTACTGTTGGGCAACACTTCCAAAATACAACTCATGTAATGTGTGAAGGATCGTCGCTCCCGATAACGATCACTCATATGTCTGTTCTCTAGCTCTTCGAGTTTCGAGGTCTTGTGGGATTTTCACTCACACTTCAGCATTCGGCAACGACGAGATGTAAGATGACTGATACCTTCTTTTGTTTTTGAACTTCATGTTTTCAAACAGATCCAGGCATGGCGACACTGCCCGAGGTCTTCTGGGACATGATACTCGTTGAATGTCCAAACCTGCGCAGCTTGACCGTTGACGGAAGCTATCGCGGATCTTCCCATTTAGACGGTAGCTACCACGGCTACCCTACTTGGGATATCCGTAGGCTTCTGCGGGGCCGATGGCCTAAACTAAAGCACTTCGCGATCGGAAGTTTTTCCAATAAGCTGGAGGAAGGAGGAGAACTACAATCCGAAATTGCTGAGTTTTTAAGCGCGCATTCAGATTTGGATCATTTAGAACTCTCATCCAGAATGTTGAATAACCACGAGATAGCAGCATACTCCTCAGCAGTTCTCCCCCATCTGTGTACGTTCAGGGGGGTGGCGCGCCAAATGGCACAGTCAAGCGCATCCTCTCTTCAGAATCTTTTCCTGTCAACTTACTTGACATCAATAACACGAGATTTTCAAGCCTTACAATCTCTGCCCAACCTTCTCGCCCTCAACGTTGAACTCCACTTTCTCAATGCAAAAAACGCTTTTGAACCTCCTGAAAGTGTCTACGCCTATAATTTATTCCTCATGAGTTTTCCCAACCTGCGCAGCCTCCAGATAACAACGAATAGGTCAATAGCTCTCGTATGTTTCCCTTTGGGCTCTGTTGAAATGGCTGAATACATGTTATTGCGCAACAGAGCACGTTATCCACTGGCTTGCGAGAAGCCCGCAACCTTGTTTCACTATTTGTGGCTGGCTTCATATCAGACAAGCAGCTTACACAGGGGGCCATTCTAGTAGCACACAAAAGCTCACGGTTACTGGATTTTACAATCCTGGACTTTACTGAATGGGATGTGTACGGTCGGGCGGCTCTCAAGGCCATCCGTGCATATGTTATCGAACGGGATCATACTTGTACTCCTCGTCGATTAGTCCTTACGCAAAAAGGAGATAAGGTTGGGAAATGGTTACGCTTTTCTGAGACATTTGCCATTGATCTTTCGTGATCCATTTGGCCTTGGAGCTTATCTGCAGCTGGACTACTTATGTAACACTTAGAAAGGAGAGCAAAATATATATTTACGATGGAACTTGACAAAAAAAAGGTGTCAAACAATATAGCCATGCATATTACACAACGAGCTCCAAAAAATAATATGCAAGGAGACGTGATTACTGAAAGGTTCCAGAGAATGAAAGAGGTCAGCCAGAGTCTATGCTCGACAGCAACATAGTACAAATACGTAATGAGTAGCAAGATATAGAACAATAGAAAATAAACCAGGGATGACTTTTTACTCACGCGCCACCCAGTCAGTACTACGAGAGACCAGCTCAATGGAATTATCTGTCGTCCAGAACAATCGTTCAGTTGCACTACGACCGCTCCAACTCTTCTGGTCGCGCAGAATCATGGCCTGGGAACGTCATCAATATACCGAGGAATCGCGGGATAGGTAACGGCTTACCTGCTGTGCACCGAAATTACGTTGATCGTGTGCAAAGAGTTCAACATTATCTTCCAGGGCTTCGGACAGCACTTGCAAGTCCTGCAGAATCGCTTGCATCGCCCGAACAGCACCAAGGGTGAGGATTTCTTTGCGATTCCGGACCGTACCGTTGGCACCGTTTGCGTTGGGCGCCGGAAGGGCTCGTGAAATCGTTTGCAGCACGGTCTGCAAAATACGTTTTGTCTCCCCCATGATCTTCTGAGCCTGAGGGAAGTTCCTCCTCGATACTAGTACCAGTGCACGAGTGATCATATCAGAGGCAAGGAGCTCCATCCGCCGGCGGACGATAGCCGGGTCAGACACTGTTGAAGGCGGTCGTTGACTACTCGACATGGGTAGCAGAGTGACGGTAAGGAGAACGGGATGAGCGAGACGCGTCACATTTTTAGCCGCTGATGGATCGAAAAAAGATCCATCGACTTCAATAACGGGTACTTCGTCTATCATACGATCCATCATACCGTCTGTGAAGTCGGCATCGTCGATGGACAAGGAATCCAATCCCATACTTTGTACGAACTGATCCGTGGCATTAAGCGAACGGCCGTTGGGTTGGCGAGATTGTGAGGGTTTCTGCATGTCGGTATTGTCCAACTCAAGTTCAATGAGCATCTCTTTTCTCTCTCCATATCGCAATTCACCGACATCGACATCAACGTTTTGCCCATCCGATGAAAGGATCGAAGACGGCCCGCCGGATACTTTGCGGATCCTGAAGCGATGGCCATCAACAACTTTCATATGTAGCTTCATGTTGAGCAACCCTATCGACATCATCCCACCTACACATCCTGCGACACAGTCACGTAGGTCATACCAGTCCTTCACGAAAGTATATGTCCCGCTCGTATGGTTTGACATGAGCCACAGGGAGGCAGGGTCGTGTGAACGACCGTAACCGAATGAATGGATAGGCACATTTGCAGCCTCAGCGCGCGCCAAAACAAGGTCCATCTGTGCGCGTCTAGTACTATCCGACGCATCACTAACTAACATCATGCCTGACGTTGCGTTGCGAGCCTTCCGCTGCAGAACAACATCCAAACCTGAACCAATCAAAATGATAAGTGATGTCTCATTAATGATTGTAACATATACGAACCGTGATTAACGGCTGTCACAACATCTGTTTTTTCATCCTTTGAACCCTTAACAAGGAAGTCGTCCTGATGCTCTTCTAACCTGACACCAAGCTCATCTATGAACTTTTCCAGCCTACCTCGACTCTGAGCCTTCCCTGGGCTCAAAAATGGCGTCTTCCTAACCCTGCCGGCCGGCCCAACCTCAAATGTGACCAAACTCAAACGATCCCTTTTTCCCAAGGACGCAAGAATGAAGTCAAGAGTCGCACGAATCACGCGGACCTTTAGTTGAGCGGTGCTCGGCACCGCTGATGGGGGTGGCAAAGAAATAACAAGAATGAGGTCGAGAGGCGGATGTACAAGCGGCTGTAATGAATTGGACGGCCCCGAAGAGGTATAGGGAGTTACAAGAGATGTTGGCGAATCATACGTGCTGAGTTCGTCATCTTCACCGAGAGTTGTAAGTTTATTGGAATGATTCATCTGATGCCGCTGCGGCATTGAGCCATGTGAAGTAGAAGAGGAAAGCGTAGACCGGGTTGAGCCATTCAGCAGGCTGTCCACCGTACTAACCGTTGTTCCTGTGCTGCCACTCAGCATACGCATTGCCTTTTGACTTCCTCCAAACTCCTCCATGTTCGGAACCCGTGCTTCTGGGGGGGAGGCCACCATACCGTTTTGAGCTTGGAACATATTGACAAGCGCCTGAATGTTGTTTTTCCATGATTCCAAAGCTGAGCGGTCCTTGAAAATAAGGATGAAAGATGCAAGTTCGTCCTCCATATCGATTGTCAAGCTCATCTCCCCAGCGGAGGAAGTGGCTTTGACGTGTTTGATATGGCGAACGTAGATTCGGCCCTTCAAGCGCAAAACACCCTTGGACTGGCTGGAGCCAGACGACATGGACCCAGGATCTGTGAAGTTAGATGCGTTAGATAGTAGCCGCCCTAACCCCCGCTTCTTTTCTTCAACAACACAAATGATAGCCTCCTTAAAAAGGTAGACGAAGAATTCTCGAACTGCTGTGTCACGCCGAACCGACAACAAATCATACATCTGCAATGGCCCAAGGTCCGAAAGAGGATGACCTTTCCAGTCGATAATGCGATTTCTGAGGTCCTCGGTGATGGCGTTGAATGGCGAGTCCTCCTCGTTGTGAATAATGGTGTTGGGTATATAGGAATCATGTCCGTTAGAAGATGCAGCGTATTGGTCGTGTGTCGAAGCTAATGGCTGATTTTGGTATGGCCGGGGCGACATATCCTGTTCAGCCTGTTGTTGAAGTTGTTGTTGCCTTTGACGAGAGTGTACGGACTCTTGACGTGGGCTGGAACGGCCAGAATTAGGTTCGTGGCGAGAATGGCTGCCACCACTCCGTGTATAATTGTCGTTAGGCGCTGGCCCAGGGACATTACCAGCTACTCTTTTACCAGGGAGTTCAATGATGACTATGCAGGTTAGTGGCTGATTCAAGTCATTTGTTCTTGTCAGGGACGAAAACTCGGACCGGACCTGGATGGACGGGGCGACAATGTATTGGGAGTGCTCATGGTTGGGTCCAGATCTCACAGAACCCGTTGACTCTAACGGATCATCATCGTTTGGATTGTATGGCGTTTGTTGAATGCGGCGAGCCGTAGGGGTATCACGTCCTGGATATAGAGGAGCCGACTTGCTATCGCCCATGCCTGTGAGAGCGGCGAGTTCTATATGGTGTGGAATCAGGGCAAATATCCGAGTTTAGGGGGATACAACTCACTATTAGACTTCCCGGTATCACCATCCCCAACCTTCATGGGTCGCCGACACACTCCACATACTCCGAGATTGGATTTTCTAGGGATAGTTGAGCGTCCTTGATTTGGCGGTGGTCCATATACGGCGGTAAAGCAAGCCTAAAGTACCGTAAGCGCAAGGAACGGCGGTTACAGTTGGTTGTATACCTCATGGAGTGCGTGTCCACACTCTGGTACGATGTGCGGCTTTTCGCCTGGGAGACGAAAACTAAAGCTGAGAGGCTCTAGACATACAGGGCACTCTGCTTCATCGTCTAGGGCTTCACGAGGAGAGACGACGGGAAGAGGTGCAACATGCATTGCCGAGTAGGGATGGGAAATGAGATTTTCGCTTGAGGTAGTGGTGGAGGCGGAATAGGCGGAATGGACTGAAGGCGCCCGATTTGCCTTGCGAAAAACGGACTGGAGGGTCTTGAAGCCAGACTTTGGGGTCGGAGAGGAACCAGGGGGAACGGGAGCGAGACGAGGTGTAGTGTAAGTGGGAGTCGATGGCAGTTGATGAGACCTGTTGGAATGATCAGACGGAGTTGGCGAGTCTCGATGGCTTCTCGATATCCAACTGTTGGTGGAAGCTGATCTCATGAACAAAAAAAGACGGCAAGCGCTCTCGGGAGAGAAGAGACAGAGAAAAGAATGGAGAAATGAGAGAAAGCTGATGAATGTGGAGGTTACCAGTGAGGCGTAGCTACAAACTTTTCGCCCACTGTGTCTGCATACATCTTTGATGCCCAATTTGCATTGTTCCGATCGTATACAAATAACACCTAACGGTTAGTAACCCCCTTTGTGCGCCACGACCGTCGACGTCCATTCACCAGTCCAACCATCCTCCTCCTCAATTCATCGTCTCAGGCGGCACTCTCCACCCCAATTTCCGTCCACGCTGCCGCAGATCAGAAGCCCCGGTTCCCATCTCCCGTATACCGTCATCTGCCTTCCCGAGTTGTTGGCACTGGCATGTGTCTGTTGCCTTTTCCGACGTCCATCATGTTCGGCAATTTGCTGGTCCACAGGAACATTGCTTCTGGTCCTCTCATACAAGTCACTTGCCCCCCATGTAACGACTGATCCTCTTCGTGTACCTGCATAGATACTCAACGTCCATTATTAATTTTAATTTCACCACATAGGTCCTGGCTCATAAAGTCAGATGAAGTCCCAATTCATCACATATGTCCCATCAAAAGTAGAGATTTGACAGTCATTGATGGAACAACATTTATATCTCTCTCCTTGGCACCCAATAATCTCGTGGTCGCCCCTGGTCGCCCCATGAATATTGCGATCAATGAGGATATCGTGGTCCGCAAAAAAAAATCTCAAGAAAGCCTGCTCAGGTTTGTGAACGAATACAGGCCTTCCCTGGCTTCCAAGCTGAGCGCTGATCATTCATTCGGCACCGGCAACAAACCAGTTTAGCAGATTAGATAGCGATTAGATCTAGAACATCTTTCCACCCTGACGTCCATTCAATCCACGACCCTTTTTACATCTTCGAGCAGCCCCAATGGTCGAATGGAAATCTCCTCTTGCAGGTTACGAAGATGCTGAACCTCTTCCAACAACCACTAATCCCGATGGCAAATCCCTATACAACCCTCTGACTAATGTCAAGTCTTCTTCATATGAAGAATTCCCTGAACCCATCGATTCCTCAAATAATGGCTTTGACTTCCATAGTAAGAGCTCATCAGAAATGTAGAAGGCAAGACTGGTTAATCAATAATTTTACCGGAATCCTATAGTTTATTACATGCAAAGCATCTCAAGCCAGCTCAGTTATGCGCGGGAGTTACACGAAAGAATTAGGAGGGAATTTCCCGAGGTAAGCACAGTTTCTCTCTTGACAAGCTCTTATCCAAGCTGGACCACACATCACAGCTGCGCATCTACCGTTTCTGGGAAAAACCTGTCGGTTCGTGATATTTATACGCATCGGCACAGGGTAGTCTAACCGGGACTTGTGTATAGGCCCGCACCCGGCAGCTATGTTTGAGGTGAACACATTTACACCTCATCAGACAGGCGCCTTGTTTTCGTGGCTTACCGTTAACCGGGGTCCATGCTCGTACGTGGAATTCTTTAAACTACCAAACGTCCTTTGAATAGGTCGTTCCATCGTCTGTGATGACACCTCATGGAAGTTGACCAGTCTATAAATGCTGCTTGAGATCAGCACATGCTGTACAAGCAAGTGTACTTATAGAGAAAATCTTGCATCATGGGAGACTGGCCACACGTTCTACATTCCCATGTTCCTCATCCTTTGATTGATGCAGATAAGAACGCCATGTCTGATTGACCTGCTTTTCCGCGTGGTGCTTAGGGTACTCATCCATCCCAATACAAACGACCCATACAAGGATCACACCGAGCTCATGTCATGGATGGGGCAGCCATGGCCGTTGTACACCGAGTTATTAAAGAATCACTAAGTTTGCAGGTTGCTTATACACAGTGTGTAGACCAATTGTCAGTAGGGGGAGCCTGGTTCAACAGAAGAGAGTAGATGATCGGACAAAAAAAAGACTGTCCCTGGCAGGATTCGAGCCTGCGGCTTCTCGGAGCAAAGGACCACAACGAGATGATTTAACCACTAATCGACAAGGACTTGTGAGAATTACGGGCAAACAGATCTATATAATCCGTATTGTCAGGAAGTTAGCCTCCTTAAGCTTTATAGAGCCTAAACGGAGATATTAGAGCTTCTTGATATGATAGTCTGTTGGCTCTCGGTGTAATACTGAGTCAAAATCGTCGACACCTCCTTATGATGAGGAGGCCGCCTCGAGCGGCATGATGCGTCGGCTGTCCAGGATCCGTCCGTCGGGCTTCTCCGAAGCTCTCTAGCCTGGCTCAAAAGAGCTCAGAGGACGGACTCATAAAGCAGTGTCACGGCCCTGTTTTACCTAAGTTTCATCTTCAACCCAAATGTCGCCCCAGATTCTTGATAACGCGCTAGGCGCCGTAGGCCACACACCTTTGATTCGGCTTGACAAGATTACGAAACTCAATGGATTCAAGTGTAACATCCGTGAGTGTTTTGGTTGATGACATGTGGTAGGTCGTATATGATGACGTTCTTCCCAGTCGGAAAGGTTGAGTATATGTCCGCTGGTGGCTCCGTTAAGGATCGTATTGCGAAGGCAATGGTTGAGGCGGCCGAAGAGGAAGGCAAACTTATCCCTGGCAAGAGCGTTGTTATCGAGCCCACTTCAGGCAACACTGGTTTGTCCGATATACTCCGCTGTGTGTCTATATTAAAGCTGTGGTGTGTTAGGCATCGGGTTGGCCATGGCATGTGCTATCAAAGTAGGTTAATCATCAGGGGTGCGCTAGAACTCGTACTGAATACTGCAGATAAGGGTTATGCCGTCATTATAACGCTACCCAACAAAATGTCTCTGGTATGGCACACACCTCCCATCAGCCTGGGCGATGTTCCTCATCCTACTATCCATAGGAGAAAGAAGCCTCTCTTCGTGCGCTTGGAGCAGAAGTTGTCCGTACTCCGACCGAAGCTGCTTGGGATTCGCCCGAAAGTCACATAGGTAGAGCCCAAGTTCACGCACAGGAAGTCTCGTGGCTGAATTCCTTAACGATCGCAGGTGTCGCACAAAGGCTGCAGCGCGAAATACCCTACGGCATTATCTTAGACCAGTATCGCAATGTTGGTGGTAGTCACTTACTTTTGTGACAGAAAGCTGACCACATATTCCAGGTCAACAACCCTCTTGCTCATGAGTATACTACGGGTCCCGAAATAATCGAAGCCGTCGTATCCACGCCTTCTACTTCAACAAGGCCAAACTCTGGTAAAGTTGATGTATTGGTTGCTGGAGCTGGAACTGGCGGAACTGTGACTGGTATATCTCGTGCAATCAAGAAAACACACAATAAAGACTGTATCGTCGTAGGTGTTGATCCTGTAAGAAACTTAATCTGTTCTCCTTTCCTGACACATCCTTATCATATACTTCAGAACGGTAGTATCCTTGCCTACCCTGATGAGCTCAACAAACCTGAAGAGGGCGCCCAATACATCGTTGAAGGCATCGGCTATGATTTCATCCCTGATGTACTATCCCGCGACACCGCTGATGTCAACTCTTGGGTTAAGACGTCTGACGAAGAGGCTTTCGATGTCGTTCGAATCATAATGCGGGAAGAAGGTCTTCTGGTTGGTGGTAGCAGTGGGAGTGCTTTGAGCGGGACGATCAAGTGGCTAAACAGCACAGAGGGACGAAAAATTGCTGAGACACAAGGAATGAATGTCGTAGTGGTGCTTCCCGACGGGTAGGTTCGATCTTTTAGTAATATTGTTTAACGCTGATCACCAGGATTTGCTCTCCTAGGATTCGAAATTACATGAGCAAGCCATGGTTTTTGAAGATTGCCATGGAAGCCGAGCCTTCCCCGCTCGCGGGGGCAATAGCACAGATTTTGCAGAAAGCTCCAGAAACCAAACCACCCAGCGCCTTGAAATCATCGCCGTGATTTTCTTCATTTGATTGCCCTCTTCATAGATTTTCAGTTTCTTACCCTTAGGATGTTGTAATTTGTGAAATCACCGTCCAGACTTCCTGTGTATAATATTGTAGATGAAGGCTTAGGCTGTCAATAAGAATTCTGGATATGCCTTATTTTTCACATCAAAATTACACTACATACTACCTACAGAAGGCCACAAATCAGTCAAATGAAGGTAACTTGGTGATCCATTCCATTCATGTAAATAGGTATCAGCGACGTGAAACAGTAAAGGATATGTAGGACAAAGTAAAACCCGAAATGACTCCACTCGAACAGAAGTCTACGTTCTCAAAATTGCCCATCCAGCTGTTGATTAGACAGCTGCAGTTCGTAAATTTAGGCGCATCACCAGAACCGATTGCAGCGTGGAATAAACTTGAGCTGCTCGGGCAGAAAGTGGCCAAGATGAATAAGAGAGAAAATAAAGGTCACTCAGAGGAACGAAGCAAGGTATGTCATTGCTTGGAGAATGAAGATTATTAAACCTTGAGATGGGGAGTTCACAACGAAAACACCCAAAAAAAATTCCCTTTATACTCGTGCAAATTAGAGCAAGCACGCACAAACACCCTCACCATCACGTGCAATATATTTGACTTCGAAGTCAAAGGCTGGTGCGACCGCCAACTTGAAAGAAGTTGTGTGACACAGTCCCAAGCCACTTGATTGGCATTTTAACCACGAAACATAGCACACACTGGGTAGCCTACGCCCAGCAGGGACTGCCTACAAGCGCCCATTGACGCTTGCTCTTTCTTCAGGTACTAGTGTCGATCTCTTTGATACCTACGAAGTTGCGTCTTACCAATGGGCATTCCAGATGAAGACCACCTCTCAAGTGAACCTCAAAGATGTTCTTCAAAAACTCAGGAGCACCAAAATCACTGACCGTCGTGATGGCCTCTTGTCATTTCGGACCATCTTTGAGAACACCGACTTCGTCGAGAATTTCCATCTCGATTCTAAGGGCAAAGCTGAACTTCGGTCATGGCTTGTTGTATTCCAGGCTCTCTTTGAGAATGTTCTCATCGAAAAAGTAGCTGCCACGAAGAAGGAAAGCGGAAAATCAGGTTCATTGGCTACTGCCCAAAGAAGACTGGAGGAAGCTGCAAGCACTGTGCGATGGCTAACGGAACGGACCGTTCACCTAATGAATCAACGCATCACAAGACCTTTGATCGAGCATTTTCTACAGACTATGGTGCATAAGGGTGAAATTTTGACTCCTGTTGCTTTGCACTATACAAAGGCTCTCCGAAGTCTTGTGCAACATACACCGCATCTGGAAAATATGGATGATAATACGTGGGTCAGGATGGTGGAGATGAATTTCAATGTTCTTCTTGGTGACCCCATCAGAGCTAATTTTGAGGATGACGATGTCAACGACGCGCCCTCCGCATCGGAGGCAGACGATTCGGAACTTTTCGACGATGACGAGGAGCCTGCGATTCCCCAATCCACTTCCAAAAAGAGATTTCGAATAGATCCGCCTGCCACTCATCCTCACACATCTCCTAAACCTTCCCAAACTCAGCGCAAGGTTAGGCCAATTTCCCAACAGGTTTCTGTCTCTCACGAGCAAGTAGAGTCTATGTCTCTTCTTTCCTTACTCCTAGGGTCATCATCTTCACCTATCACATCCGCTGAGCGTCCCTACCTGGCATCATCCATCCTTGTCAGGCTACAAAGGTTCCTTGAGCTATATACAGGTGACACATCCCTTGTGCACGACTACCTCGTTGCGCTATCATCCACACTCTTCCAGGTGTCCTTGAATAGGACTCACGAAGTTGCCAAATTTGCACGTAGGTCATGGGATGCCTTGCTTGGCCTATGGGGAACGAAGAACAAGCGTATCAAGGAAGGGCTAGTGTCCGTATTACATGTCCTAATGCCTTTCGTAACAACCGACAATGAGGCATATAATAATCTTGGCGTACCCTTTGACTGTGTGGTAAGTTTGGGTAAATTGTCAGCCGTTCTAGACGGCGAAGCAGAGAGCAGATGGGGCATAGATGGGTTGTCGCTTGATTGTCTCCGACTTGAAATGGTCGATTCTCAACAAACTATCAGTGCTTCCAACTCTGCTTTCGTCGCCAATTCGTTTCGATATGGGTGGAATTTTGATGGTACTCAAGCCTTGGCTTGGGCTATCCTCGAGCTTCAGGCCGATTGTATTGCCAAGGTATGTAACCTTTGTCCCATATACCACTTAATCTCATTCATGCAGCTCTTTCAACTCTCGGAAGCCATGCACACTCGTGGTGAAGGCAAACGTATTCGATTGGAGAGTCCTATTACCACTCTCCTAAATTCAGTCAAAGAACAATCGGTGTCCAATATCAGAGCGTATCATTTACAAATTCTTCTCTTTGTGATTGACAGACATTTTCTCGTTCTCCACGATCCACTCCAGCAGGACATTGTAACTGCCCTTCATCAATTCATTCACCTGGATGATGCTACCGTTCAATCATGGGTCTTTATGTGCTTTGCTGCAATCGCGTATGCTATTGGGTCACTACCAGATGCAAATGTAGCGACAAGCCACCCACTTAAATCATTGGATGTCGGTGCTATTCTTTGGGATGGCATCTGGACTAACGCTGTCCGCCGTGCCAATGTACCAGGCGTTTCCAGGGCAGCCTGTCATGCGGCGTATATCATTCTTACTCACACCAGCGCTCAAAAAAATGACCACGCCCAGCTCCCCTTAGCCTCCAGCCGAGTTTTGCTCGAGATAGAGACTCTTGCTAAAGATCTCGAAGTTCAAGGGCCGCCATTTCCCTATGACTCAGTCTGTGCCTTCCTTTCTAGCTGCCTTCGAGTTGCAAGCCAGGACATGCACTTATACCGAATGCACCTCGAAGAACACGTCTTACCCTGGCTGGTTGCCTGTTGGCAAGTGACTGGGTACCGTTCGCGAACTTTATCTTTGTATATGGTCAAAGATCTTGTTATGCTGCTGGAGAGTATTTGCGGACTTTCGAAACGCAGCTCTTTGGTATCCCGTATTCCTCTTCCTGAAGTTCAGATTGTGACAACTTTGGTCAACGAAACGAAGACGAAAGTTATCAAAGACTTCCTCTTGAACGCTAAACTACCACCGTTTGTACCGACCCACTCGAACGAAGCGCGGATTTCGCCATTACCTAAGCAGAGTATCACGGCGAGTGATAGTGGAAGCCTGGCTCAACCCGGGGGACGTGAAAGAAGAATCTCCGCGTTTTTCATTAAGACACTGGAGCACATGTCAAGCCAATGGGGCACGAATACACTTATTACCGCGGAAACAGCTCGTCAGGCGCTAGATTTGGCCGTTACCGCTCTCTCCTTCGAAACTGTCCTTGTTTTGAATGGTACGGTGGCGGATCGGCGTTTGATCCAATGTGCTTGTAAGCTTGTCGGCATTGTAACGGCATTGTTAACGGACGGAACGTGGACTATCGCTGAGAAGGCCCTGATAACTCTGGGTCTGGATCCTCTGACGCGTCTTGAAGACGAGAACTGGACAGAAGAGTCCTGGAGTGCGATGGTACCACCCAATAGTGGATCTGGCATTCAATCTCAGGTTCTCAGTCGATTGTCACAGTCGGAACATGGCAATGGCGTGGATGTTTTGCGATCCTCCCGGTTGGAGTTCCTGGGTATTCTTTGGCAGAATGCTGACGTTGGTCATGTCACTTGACCTTCGAATGCAGAAGTTGACAATCATCCTCTAGATCCAGAACGCCTTCAGCGACGTTTCCAATACATTGCGACACGTCTTTCGTATTTCACTTGGTGACAAATCTGCACCGCAGCCTGGACTCACCACAATGGAAGTCGATGAGCAAGATGGCTTTGGCCCAATAAGAACTTCAACCGACAATGGTTCGGCGCACAAGGATGAAGGGACCGTGGACTCTCTTTCAAGTCGCTTTACCTTGGATAGTTGCATCTCATTCCTGACTGTTGGCCCAACCTTGCAGTCGGCTTCAGGTGAACCGACACGTGACAAAGATCTTATCGATACTATCTTAGGCTGTGCAGAACCACGTCCAGAACTGTTTCTGCTTGTCGTCCCAATTGTTCTTGAAAAAGTACAGCAGAGAATCCTTAGCCTCAGTGTCAAAAGTTTCGATAGTTTTTTGGAAGAGCTATCTCGCTTTTTCTCGTTGTATCAATATGCTAAAAGCCACCGCCTACAGTCACTCGTCACGCAGTTTCTATCTGCCACATTGGATGTATGGGCAGCTGAAAATATATCGATTGGAGACACCCTAGTCAAGGCTCAACAGCTTTCCGGTTGGCTCTCTAAAGCACTAGATAAGAAGAAACTTAGGTCTTGGGTAGTTCGTGACTTACTCGCAAGATTTTTCGATAAATACCTGCAGAAAGACCCTATTGAAAAGTACTGGCCAGAAAATGACCAAGAGGATGTCAACAAACCACCAAGTTCCCTACTTCCTACGTTAGCAGGTGATGACGACGTACGGGTACGCTTTCGATGTGCCGTCCTCAATGCTCATCTATTTGCAAATTCGCGTTATAACAAGACACCTATCGAGGAAACGTACATTGTGATCAAGAATAATCTAACTAAATCTCTCGACGAGTGAGTGGCACCCATCCTTTATATGCAAATGCTCTAACGCTGATATCTAGCTACGAGCGAATGCTCACCCGTATATTGATGCTTGGCAACATCATGATCGTGGGCTCAGCAGTGAGGCGTGGTGCGTACTGGCATTTGCTTGAGGCTAGTCTTCACACGCCCCTTTACTCCGGCCACATCGAAGTTGTCCTCCGTGGTGTTTCAAAGAGGCTAGGACTGGTCGGATTCTCCTCTTTGTTCGAAACATATGCATCTCAACTTGCTCTGTCCCTTCGAAGCATAGACGCCGATTTCCTTAGTTTTCCGCCTCGCCTTCTGGGTTACCACGATAGAAAAGAATGTGCGAATGCAAATTTCCGCTCTTTTGCTCCTACCGACATATGGATTTGGGACCGAGATATGTTTGAGGGTCATTGTAAGATCATCTCTCAATCTGTTAGCGACGGTCTCCGATCATGTTTTGGGGATATCATTGGCTACCAGGTGGTCGCCTGGATTGGAAAGCCTCAAAACGACATCAATGCACTAGGATCAGTACTCAGAACCTTGTTATCTGAACAGGGAGACTTTGATCAGTCCTTCGCCCAGAACATTGATGGTATTGTGGCCTCCGTCCTTCGATCTTTGGGCGACCAGGATTTTTCAGGAGCGGGACCCATCGTTACAGCACTACAAACCATCGACCCGACGGGTCTCAGTGCATCTATATTCCGTGGCTTGACGCGTTATCGTAACGCAGACGACATTCATACACATCTACCGAACCTGCCTGCCTTTCCAGCCAAGATCATTCTACAGGGTTTGCAATGGCTGCGTAACGAGGCTCTTGTCGTGGACGAGAAAGCGACGACCTACCACGTACTACGTCAGTTATTTTCTGACGTGGATCGTACTCCGTTGGTCAACGAACAATTTCGTTTGATTAATTCGCTGTGTCTTTGGATCGCTACTCATCCTCGGGATTTTCAAGATTCCACTCTATTACACCTCCTTATTCACGGAGCGAGTACAATACTCGGCCAAATAGATCTCGCCAGATCCGCACAGTCTATTTTAGAGTGGGCTTTCGCATGTTACCGAAAGGTCAAGACTAAACATCCACGGATTCCTGATATCCTCGTCCGGATCTCTTGCTGTGCTCATGACTATTCACAAACAAATTCTGTACCTGGAGCAACCTTATTGGGGTCTGACCTTCGTGAATGGATTGATATACAAGTCTTTAAACTTTCCCAGGTTTCTTCCCTCTCTTCCCAAGTCATGCGGGCCCTTCCGGCCTGGCCCCACCAACCATCCCCCCAACTTGCTCAACTTTGCCAATCGATCACAGAAGAGCATCTCTCATCTGTTCTTGGTGATCATCGTATTGCTTCCAGTAAATTCAAATTGACTCGACGATTACGCGATCATGCCCTTTCTCAGGACTATAACACAGAACAGTTTGCGCAACAAGATTTTTGGCGCTTAAAAGAGTGCATTCCATGTTCTGGGCAACTTCAGGATGCGGACGTCGACGCATTTGCAGACCTGTTGTATTTAAACCAAGGTCGTTTGGATAGCGTTCGCGGTGAATCTATCAACCCAACTTCCACCCTCAATCGACACAAAATAGCCTTGGCCAAAGTTTCGAGTAATCGCATAGAATCAGCCAAGGAACCTATCTTTTATTTATTACTTTCGTTGGTCCATGGAGACTCCACCTCTCAGTCGAATTCTGCTTACGAAACACTACGTTTGATCAAGGCTGTAGAAGTGAATGGCGAGAACACCTATATGTCGCTGTCAGAACACGAAGTTGAGCTCGAATTCTTGGGAAAGTATCTTCGGCCGCCTAGAATCCAGACTCCCCAGAACATAGGCAATCTCATAGGCCATGAACTCTATTTAGATGCAGTTGACAACTTTCCTCGATGGATAGCCGAAGTCACCATCTTGTTAAGCGATGTGTTATCTGGCGTAGATTCTTTTTATGCACAGATGACCCCTATCCTTCGGTCTAACCCTGCTTTTGCAGAACAAGTCCTGCCTATCCTTGTTTTCAGCCTCCTAGAGATTGAGCAAAGAACTACGAACACTATGGACGGCCTACATCGCAGCATCATATCACAGTTCTTCAGTCTTGTTCTTTCGTCGAGCCACGCTAGCGTTCGCTGTTTGCGTTCTGTGATTGATGTCGTTCTACATCTTCGTCATTTTGATTTCGGACAGCCGCTAAATGCATCCAAAGTGAAGTTGAATGACGCTCTATCATACAATAAGTGGCTTGACATCGATTGCATACTGCTGGCCAAGTGTTCAATCACCTGTGGTGCCTACACCACTGCCCTTCTGTTTCTGGAACTTGCGACGGAAGGGAGTCCGAAAGATGCGCCCATTCATTCGTCTGAAGAGATCCTTTATGAAATATATCGCCATATCGACGAGCCTGACGGCTTCTATGGAATTCACGATGATGACCTGCATCAAAATCTTTTAAGGAGATTTCATCACGAAAACCAATGGGAGAGGGCTTTCAGATTTCATGGAGCTGCATTAGAAGCTGGTGATACAATTGGACATGCTGGGGGCCTTGTCAAGTCATTTCATTCGTTTGGGTTTGACCATCTTGCCAACGATGCGCTCCGGACCGCCTTTTCGTCGAGAGAAATGAACAATGATGGTATTTCCCACAACTTAAGCTACCGACTTGCTTGGAGAACCGAGACATGGGACCTTCCTGAATCCAGTGAACCTTCCTCTGGTTCTTCCGTTTATCTTGCGCTGAGAGCCGTACATCGTGAACGTGATGAACGTACCATTGACAACATTGTTAGAAAGTGTCTTACTTGGGAAATGGATCGCCTACGGAGACTGGGATTAGAGAATTTTGCGGAGATCCGAGAAGTCGTTCGGGACATACTATGTCTCCACGAGATCGACAAGTGGAGACAAAACCCGATACAAAGTTGCTTATCGTCGAGAAACTTAAGCACAGGCAACTGGGATCAGTTCTCAGATATAGATCCCCATTTTGAGTACGCCTACTTCGAATTACTGACAATACTAAATACTCACTGGCAGTTTATTGGTGCTAGTTTCTCCAACCTTGAAAATATCATGGCTACTCGCATCTCCCTCGTGCGTTTTGCGAGGCAAAAAGAGCAACGCCAACAAATCGGAGATTTAGTGGCCCCCTTTACTCGAGGTCTTATCGACATTGAAAATCGGTGTCTTGTACGATTGTCTAAAGCCGCTCGAGCTGAGAATGAGGTTCAGATCGCCCTTAACTCAATAGTGCGCGCCCGAGGACTTGAGAAATTGCCGTGTTTCAGCACATTTGAAGAGTTTGCAAACGTGTTGTGGTGTCAGAAAGAAGAGAAGATTGCGGTTGAATATCTTGGGAGGCTTTCCACGTCAGATTGGAAAGTTCATGTCCAAGACGCGGTTCGTAACGAAGAAAAAGCGCTTGTCCTGGCGCGATTAGTGAGTTCCCTGTCATCAGCATCCGAGCAAGATTTAAAGCTATATGCAGGGAACCTGGTCATCAGCAGCATGTCTGAGGAAGGCGGAAGACATACAATCGGATTACTTTTCGAGAGCAATACAATTATTAGACAATACATCTCCCTCACCATCCACGTTTTCGCAGGCAGAAGTGTATCGTGAATGCGCCATGTTTGCGGAACGCCAGTACTATGACATCGTCAAGTCGCCAGATGCAGTCAGATGGAAACTCTATGTAGATCGCAAGGTCTACGAGATCGATTTGCGTAACAAAGAACTCCTGACACTGCCTCCAAATACCCATCAATTCGTACAACTGGACAACGTTCAGAAAAAGGCCAAGCGATTGCTAGAGGCCGACCAAGAAGCTTTTCGGAACCACAGCAAAGCTCACGATGCATTCCTCAGACAGGCTGTCGACATGTACTCTCGCTCCCTTCAGGTCTCTGATACCCATGATAGAGATGGAGCCATTAGGCTCTGCTCCCTCTGGTTCGCAAATTTTGAAGATGATAAGAGCGACCTGCAAGGTATCGTTGGACAGGCCTTGGAACGTGTGCCTTCTCGAAAGTTTACCTTCCTGTCGGTGAGTTTAGCTAATCTGTCCCTTGCTTTGTATCTCACTTAATACTCCAGCACCAACTTTCTGCACGTATCTCAAACCCAACAACAGGCCAGCGGTCTACAAGCCAAGCAAATCTTCAAAATTTAGTATTACGAATGTGTAAGGAGCACCCATTCCACAGTCTCTATCAAGTCTATTGTCTACAGCCCGATCGGTCCGGTACTTCCTCTACCAGACGGCAGTCCACGAGGCTAGAGTCGCCCCTTCACATGGAACGTAATGCAGCTGCAAGCGAGATCTTCGAACGCTTACGGGGTATACCCGCAGTGAGTGAGCGTCTTCGTGATTTAGAACTTCTATGCGACGCTTGTTTGCAATGGGCAAAGCATCCTATCAAGTCCATGAAATACAAACCTAGGCAGGTAATGAAGCTTCCGAAAGAGTTGAAAATTAGCAGGATTTCGAACCTACGAGTGCCAGTCCTGACGCACCATACACCTCTCGATCCTACAATGAAGTATAATGACTGTCCTTGGATTGATCATTATGAATCTGATTGGACAGTTGCTGGTGGGATTAATACACCAAAGATAAATGTTTGCCTTGGTACAGACGGAGTCAAATACAAACAGCTGGTAAAGTCGTCCACTTTGGTATGATACTGCCGCTAATCGTTATGGTAGTTCAAAGGTGAAGGGGAGGATGACTTACGGCAGGATGCAGTGATGGAGCAAGTTTTTGACTTAGTTAACGGAATCCTCCATAGTGACAGGGAAACGAGACGGCGCCTGTTGGATGTTCGAGACTACAAAGTCATACCCCTAGCATCGCAAGCTGGGCTCCTGGAGTTCGTGGGCAATACTCTTCCTTTAAGCGCTTGGCTTCCACCTGCCCACGCAAAGTTTGTCTCCGTCCTTTGAACTATTCCTGTCTAGCATGACGGAACTTTGAACACAGATACCGTCCACAAGACCTCGCACACCGTGACACTATCCCAAAGTTGGAGGCCGCCCGAAAAGAAGCCAAGGCAGCCGCTACAGAGGCCATTGCTACTGAACTACTAATCAGTGTATACGAAAAGCTATCCAAGCGAATACACCCAGTCATGCGGCATTTCTTCACAGAGAAGCATAAGACACCAAATGCTTGGTTCACGATGAGGTTGAACTATACGCGGAGTGTGGCAACGACATCTATTGTTGGCCATGTCTTGGGACTTGGCGATCGACATACTTCGAATATCCTCATTGACCAAGTTTCTGGGCAGGTAGTGCATATAGATCTAGGAATCGCTTTTGATCAGGTTAGTTCTATCGTAACCTTATCCAATCTATGTTCTCAACAGGCGCCACAGGGGAAAATTCTCGCGGTACCGGAGCTGGTCCCATTCCGGATGACCAGAGATATGGTAGATGGGATGGGAACATCAGGCACCTCTGGAGTATTTCAGCGCTGTGCGGAAGAAACACTACGTGTGCTACGCGATGGTTCCGAGGTCATCATGACCGTGCTCGAAGTTTTTAAACACGACCCTCTACATTCCTGGTACCTATTTTCCTTGTGGTTCAAAGTGCTCATGACTTGACGTTCATTGATTTAGGACTGCGAGCGATACTAAGATACAACGAGCTCAAGAGGGAGCGTCGGCGGTGTCAAGCAGTACAGCCCGCTTTGGCGTGGATATCGGCATCGATATGTCCAGTGGGTCAGCGGAGGAAGCCGCTGACCGCGCGTTGAGCTCTGTATCAAGGAAACTTGATAAATCCCTCGGCGTTCAGTCCGTTGTCACTCAGTTGGTCAGGGAGGCCACTGACGTTCGGAACCTTGCCCGAATCTACCATGGTATGTGCTATGCTTGACAATCTGCTTGTGTTGAATATTGAAGTTTCTTGTCAGGATGGAGTCCTTTATTGTGAAAGACAAAACGCAAGGTCACTACGGTCGGACAACCTTCCTCAGTCATTGACAGTATTCAGCATGGTTTATATAGCCACAGGATTTGTATTTTTATTTCAAAATGTAGCTCATATACCTCATTACACGAAATGAACCGAGTCCACAAAACAGGAACCCTTGTTTGAGCACATTTAAGATATTTGGTAGTCCAGGAATAAGAGTTAAGTGGAAAGAAGTCAAGCCGTGTAGAGGTATTACAACCCAGAGGAGGGTATACTGGGCTCGAAGGCCCAGCCAAGTATGGTTCCACACATAACGTAAAGTCTAGCTGTGCCTCGCTGCCCATCAGTAAATTGAGTAATAGAGAAAGATGGCAATGTTGGTGGGGCAGGAAACAAGAAAGTGGGGAAATACGGTGGCATAGGTGAGATGATGGTCGGAATAGATTAAACGCGGAGCACAATATCGGAGACATCAACATCATCAACATCGTTAGAGGAGAGGATCCAAGACAAATTGTCTACTTGTTCTTTGCGATTTCCCGGGCGGCCTTGATCAGCGGTGCTAGGTTGCGTAATGGCTCGGAGAGTTTGAAGAATGGATGCTAGGAGGGGCGTGAGATAAATTACAATCAAGCATAAAAAAAAAACGGACCTGCAAAAGTTCCGTTGCGTTAGGGCGTTTCTCAGCATCCACTTCCAGACATTTCGCAAGATAATCGGTGAAGACTGGTGACAAGGCCTCAGGGTTCTGGATGGTAGGAGTTCCATTGGTCGCAATGAGATACAAAGCTTTCAGTGGATTTTGGTTAAGGTATGGTGGTTCACCCTCGATCATTTCTATGTTGGTTGTTACATGTTTGAAACAAGATTGATGGAAAGAATACTAACCGATAGCCATGATACCCAAACTCCAGATGTCCACTTTAGGACCATATTCCTTTCGAGTGACGACCTCGGGCGCCATCCAATAGGGTGTGCCTACCATGGTGGTCCGTTTAGAATGTGCAGGGTCAGATATTTGTGCACAGAAACCAAAATCGGCTGCAGTGTTATTAGTACGGTTAGAACTGCTCTGACTTGGACTTGGAAATGATACGCACTTAGCTTGATATCGCCAATCATACTGAGCAGGACATTGTCACTCTTGATATCACGGTGAATGACGCCATGTCTATGGAGGTGTTCTAGGCCCTGTGCTGTCTCCCTCGACACAGCCGCGATCTGGCCTTCGGTCATGAGATTGGCGGTGACGACGTCTGTGAGGGAACCACCCTCCATGTACTCCATGACGACCCAGAGATCGTTATGATGCAGAAAAGAGTCGATGTAGTTGACAATGTTGGGGTGGCGGGAGGAGCGCATGACGAGGATCTCGTTAATGATGAGATCCTTCTTTGGCTGCTTTTCGAGGTCCATCTGCTTAATGGCCACAGAGAGGTTGGTGCCGACCTGGTAGGCAGTGTATACACCCCCCGAAGCGCTGGGAG
The DNA here is from genome assembly GCA_018221655.1 of Myochromella boudieri. Taxonomy (NCBI): domain Eukaryota; kingdom Fungi; phylum Basidiomycota; class Agaricomycetes; order Agaricales; family Lyophyllaceae; genus Myochromella; species Myochromella boudieri. The sequence continues at coordinate 120,902 of JABCKU010000013.1, read as the reverse complement.
AGTCAGATAAATGGCGTGCTTGGAAAGTGGAGAGACGTACCCTTGGCCAATCTTGACGAGATTGCGGTAGAGACGGGTTGGATCTGCGTCGGTGCAGATTTGCTTGAGACGCTTGACGATGTCCTCCTCCTTGCCCTTGTCGACCTTCTTTTCTCTTCTCCGCGGGGTTGGGCCGGCGCCGGCCTTTGCGAGACTCTGGACGGCAGGGCTTTGGGTCTGCGGCACGGAGCGGCCGGAGCCATTAGAGGAGGGTTGCTGCAGATCGGTCGAAGAGGATGCCGGGGATTGCCGTAATGGCTTCTGTGCGCCGGGCGGCAGAGTCCGATCGGCAACTGGATCGGGAACCGGAGACCGGCGATCACGAGTTGTGTTGGCGCGTCCTAGACTTTCAGCGCTCTTGGGAGACTTTGCAGGAGTGCGTTGTGAAGTGGAGCGGTCAAGAGTGGGCGTGACTACGGATGGTGGCGTGGGTGCAGGTCGATATGCACTTGGAGCAGCAACAGGCAATGAAGATTTCGCTTTGGGAGGAGGCGGTGGTGATCGCTATGTCGGAATCGGATATCAGCCATCTGCAGATACAAAGTCCTGAAATCGACGTACTGGATTCTGCAGAGAATCGTCCAACTTGGGCGCAAATGCAGAGCCCAAGCCACCCAGTCCACCCATTTTATCCCACACATCCCCGTGTCCTTCTTGATAAAACTTCACAATCTCCATTACCGCCTGGGGATTCTTCTCCTGCTCCGACCGCGAGATTCCACTTTCCTGCAATAGTTGCTGCCATTCCTTCGGCAACCCTGTAAACTCCCCCGTGGATGAATTGAACCCTACGTGCGTGAGGTGCACAGGATCGTATGGCGTGCTGATCTCTGGCCTCTTTGATGGATTAAACACTTCCGACATGAAGCTCAAAACACCCTTTTTGGACTTGGTCGTGGTGCCGCTGCGCGATCTAGTTGTAAGCACTGGTGTCTGCATGGGTGTGATGCTCGTTGGGCTGGCGTATTCGCTTGACGGCCCAGATGGCAGTGCTTCACTGAGATCGGCATAGAAGGGTGACTCGGTAGGTGGTGGGGCAGGTTGTGATAATCGACGAGCAGACATGTCATTCTGCGAGGGCCAAATATCGTTAAGGTTTGCCGTATTCACGCGTGAGGGCCGAGGAGGAGGGCTCGTTCCGTTTGGTAGTCCGTTAGATCTATTGTTGTTCATGTTCAGCACAAGGTCAGAGTTGTGTGCGTTCGCAGCAAATGGGTCGTGCTCTGGAATACGGGGTGTAAGGGTCGGCGCCGTCGCGGATGTTAGACTGAGTTTTCTCTGAGGATTCGGTTTTTGGAGCGAATTCCGGATACGAGGCGGCGTAGGACTCGACCTGGAAGAGGAAACCTCGGTCGGGGTCTTGGAACGGACTGAAGGGGGTGGAGGGGCTTGTCTAGAGGGCACAAATGGCGTATACTTGGCAGCTTCTGCAGCGTGGAGGTTCGACTCGGCCAAGAGGGCGTTGTACTCCTGAATGGATTCCCTAGAAGGCCTGTGGTACTCGACGGTTATTTTTGATTGGCGGCGTTGCTGATTCGGAAAACGTTGATTGGTGATTGAACCGTGCGGTGAAGCCATCCGAACAGGTGGTGGTTAATGGGGTCAGGGAGTCGACTGCAAGGAGGACATGAGCGCTTTCAATTTCCAGCAATATCCGCAATTAACTCGCAAACCTGCCAACTCAATTGCGGGAACACCGCGTACGACGGATGATTGCGAGATGAGTCCTGACGACAATCGTGATCCTGGGCCAAGTTGTGGCACTCGGAGATTCAGCGACAGGGGTTGATTTGCTCACGGTCACGGCACACAGCGAACAAAAGCAGTTCCTTGCTGTAGACAACGGCGAGCTGGAACAACGAGGAGCCCGAGCAGTGATAGGGAAAGAACAAGATGGCAACCGCCAGTTTTACAAAATAGCTCCAGCTTCCACGTGATTCGATCGCTGCGATCGACAGACTTGGACAGCTTGCAGTTGCAACTTGCAGCCTTTTACAATGCCTGCGACATGTGCAATCTCGAGACATTTCAGATGTTTTACGGCCTATTAATTAGGGGCTCGAACTGAGCCATAGCCTTAGTGTCTCTCTTGCTATCATGCCCACCAAAATTCCTACACGAAAATTGAAGAGCAGACCTTTTGCAAACGTCGAGGAACATCACAATACCCCAGCCCACACGCTGCAAAGGAAGAGAAGCTCTTACGACCTGCGCTACGACTTCCATCATCCGTCAGAGAAACACCATCTTCTCACTTCAGCCATCATCCACTGCAATGTAAATACCGATACTTCCCAAGCTCGGCGATGAGAAAAGGGGCTGCATTTCTTCTCATGATCATGACCATCTGGTGTGTATTCCCTTTGAGAAGCTCTAGCCGGACATTGAAACATGCCGTACAGACGCATTTTAACGTTATCTTGTTTACGACCTGTACACTTGTTCCATTAACATCATTGATACACACCTCCTAACCGACAACTCCTATTGTATCCCATATATCCCACACTTACTGTTGTATATTTAACTATAATATCCCAAGCTAGCCCGAGGCGAGCCGTGCGTATAACATCCAAGCCCATGACATGATATATGGCTAGCAGATCTGATACTGTAGGTTTGCATACATGTCTCTGTTACTTTCGCTTGTGCCATTCTGTTTTGATACCATCTCTGTACTGGCCAGGGTAACAGATACGTAGTAGACTTGCCACTGGAACGTAAAGTTTCATCCTAAATCATTTGATTCAAGCACCCCAATGATATATATATCGCACTTACCTGTTAGTAGATGTAAAGGAAGATTATCTATTTACGAGATGGTTCTAGGTTCAAATGTTTAAGTGGTGGCAGGCAGGCAATAGTACTAGATCAAAAATGCTTGCCAAGTGAGCATAGTTGATGGCTCTCAACGTTGAACGAAAACGTATTGAGTAGTGATAGAGCGAGCGAGCGGGTCAAGGATTTAGTAATGTACATTCGTCCCTGTCATAACGAAAATCACTTGCATTCACCTATGTACATACATAGATCACTTTCAGGCTCTCTACCATTATCTCATGAGCTCTCAGCATTGGTTTAACTTGGCTCAGGAACATTGTCACTGAGCGCACGAGGCGACCCAAGGTTCGGTGTGCCATCACTATTCCAGGTCACCCTAAGAATGACAGATCAAATTCACTTCCAACACCAGAATATAGTATGACATACTGCTGAACCATAGTGCGCCGCTGCCCATCGCAAGTTCCAGGAGTAACAGCGTTTGCGTGATATACCTAGTAAATTTAGTCAGTGCTTGATTCTAGTAATTCGGGATGAATCTCCTCACGTTCCAGATGTCATTTCCAGATGGGCTCGTGAAGAATCCGTTATGTCCAGGCTAAAATCAAGACAGGTCAGGAAGAGTATCAACTAAACGAACAAGACGCTGTACGGACTTGGTAGTTCCTGCATTTGCGAAAACACGTCAGTGTACTGTTACCGAGATGAAACAAAGGTCACACTGACCCGTTGGCAGATGTAAAGATGGGATTAGAGTACTTGGTCCAGGAGCTGGCACTGAGTGGGTTGGAGCCCGTCAGTTCGAGGCGGCCAAGCGTGTATCCGGTCCCAGCACAGTTGGATGCGGAGTAGACGATCCAAGTGCGGCCACCGTGGTAGATCGCTGCTGGACCTTCGTTGACATTCGCGCCTACCTTCTCCCAGGATAATGTCGGTGTCGAGATCTTGACCGTGTTCCCAACAGTTGTTGCACTGTTCATTTGACTGAAGCGAATGGTCAGCCCCAATCAGACCTTTTTGATGAAAAAACAATCGTACGAGATGAAGAGACATTGGTCTATACCCCGTTTCAGATTGATTCGCATGATACAAAGATCAGGAAAACTCACTTGCACCATCCCAACTGGAATATACCAGATAGCGAGATGATCCTACAAGGAGGACGGTAGAATCGATGGCCCATACATCACGACCAGGGATAGTAATGCGGCCGGCGTAGCTCCAAGAGGAGTCCCAGATGATATTAGACGAGCCTCTGAGCACGTGCGTGCGTTGGTTGTCGAACGTGCCGCTCGTGCCAGCGGCGTAGTATCTGAAAGGAGACAACCAGGTCAACAAGGCTTTCCACGCTGGACCGAAAGGGAAAGAGACAGACATATACCAAGCGCCCTCGGTGGCCTGCCAGTGGATCTCAGGCGCCCCTGGTTTATGCAGTGTAAGCTATAGAAGGGGCTGATTGAAGGGTGGGCTTACACAGGTTGCAGCATCGGGACGCCGTGCTGTCCGTCCAAATGACCTTGGGACTGGCGGTCTTGAGGCCCCCGACCGTCGTGGCGCGCGTGAGTTGGATATTAGTCCAGGTTGTGGTTGTCAGGTCTTCCAACGCCAACGCAAATTATGACTCCACATTCAGGTACCGCTAAAATAAACTCCACATACAGTAGTAACCTTCATGGTAAACCTTGCATAGTAGAGAGAGCGTCAACTTGGCGTTCAATATTAACACTGATACACTTACCATGAAAGGGTCAGATCCATCTGTAGCCTTGATGGGGTTTGTAAACCCAGATACCAAGAGAGACTGTACTGCAAGGGCAAAGAGGAACAATAAAGCTCGTAACATGGCGTCAAATCCAGTGTTTATAAAAAGCAGGACCCATCCTCTGCGAGGACTATTTTATATACATACCTCAAATCGGGCGGACCGCCCGGATGTGGTAAGAGCTTTCCAGCCCGATGTCATGCAGAAGAAGTTGGGTACAAGAGTAACGGGAGGCAGAGGTCTTGCTATGGTGGCCATAGATGGTCATTCGGTACATTGAACAAACCAGCTGTTCATTCTCCACCTCCCGTTACTGTCCGAGGCTCATCGTCGGATCATTTTCGTAGCTTGTACGGGGTCCTTTTGGAGGAAAGGCGGACCGCGGGCCGCCGTTGAGGGTAAGACCATGCACAAAGTTGGCACAAAGGTATGAACTGTAAAATATCCGATAATTGGATGGGAACAGCAAAGTCAGCCATGCGTGTATGCAGCATCTTAAAGCAACGACAGCTATGTAGATTCAATGTTTTTGTGATTTGACTATCCGTTCATAAGGAAGTGGATGTGAAGGTCATACAGAGTGTCGTGCTTATAACATGGTGGGTGCATCATACCCACCGCCAGTTGTCAAGGTCAGAAACCACAATGGCAGTTGCGATTTGCTGGCCATGGACGGAAGAATCTGCGGAGAATGCGCTAAGAGCGCGTGACGCGGCCCAAGAGCAATCGGTGAGCTTCTCGTCGGCACATATACCAACGGAATACGATGTCACGGAGAAGCCCTTCTGGCATGCGTTGGGAGTGACCTGTGCTCATGATGTCAGCAACGTATGGAGGACCGGGCTGCAGGGAAAGAACATACAGTGTACTGGCTTGCCTTTGTCAACTGTGTAATACCGGACATTTCCACGGTGGTGGGCTTAGCATCCTTATCAACGGGTTTTTCAATTGAGGTACATATTTGCTTCACGGCGAGTTCGGTGTAGCCAGAGCCTTCAGCTAGAGGACGAACGGAAGAATCAATATAGAAGTTGAACGAGGAAGTGAGTGCGGTTGATGCTGTCCCGATGGTTTGCTAATGTAAAGTAAGTCATCAAAGCCAATGAAAGCATCCGCAGCCTGGTACACACCGAGAGTGGACCTTTCATCACGTCCTCTGAAGGAGAATTGACGGCAGACTTGGCTGCTCCTAAAACGTCCGTGCGGTAGGGGCCAGGGGGCCCAGTGACAATCTCACACTCAGCGTAGATGAAATGCCACCAACAGCTTGTCTCGCCGATATTGCCCCAGTCTCCTTTGTAGTTGACCCAATCCAATGTCCCACTGAATGTATCTGGATAGGAGAGGGTGACCAAGCTGTTCTGCGTATCCCACGCAACACCTCCATCGGATGTGACATCCTGAAGCTGGAAGATGACGGCGTTGACGTAGGTGAAAGTACCTGCCGACGCCCACACACCATGGGAGCCCAGAGCTACGTATCCTACGGGTCGTTGGCCATTGTCAAACTTCACAACTTGGTCCCATGGAATAGTGCTTTATTGAGTGTGAGAGGAATGTACGGGTAAACTGATCGCATCGAGGGCTGACCTTGCGGTATTATCATGAGCATGATACTCGACTTGGGTAGCAACACCGTTCACAGTGCGAACAGTCATACGCTCCCAGTCGCCAACATCTACGAAGGTCATGAAGTCATGTCAGATTGAATGGCTGAAACGGCCTACGATCTCCAACCTCGCCAACGATGGGAACACTTTTGCCTGCGTTAAAGGGAGTGAACAACCAGTAGTACAGATCCACAACTCCATTATCCTGACAATGCACTTCAGCGTCGCTTTAGACGTGCAGAGAGAATGAACTACCTTTGGTGCAACAAACGTATAAAGAGCAGTTGAAGTGGTGGAAGGATTCTGGCCTCTCAAAAAGCCGCCCTTCCCAGAAGCAACATCGGTAGTCAGATATAATCCGGATCCCTGGCTGGCAGCGTCATCGACATTAGAGGTTGTAAGAGCTCCGTTGACGACATTGCCATTTCCATCAGTTTGCTGTGAACACGAGTGGTTAGTGGTCTGCATAACGTGATAAACAGAAGAATGAACCTTGACTCCGGTTAAGAAATACTCCACCGTCGATGGCCAATATATTTCTGAAGTATGGAATCGTAGTTGAGGCGCATACTTTCTTGCGAGTGCAATGTTTTCGGGTGTTGGTGCCGCGAAAGCAAGCAAGGAGCTGACTGCAAGGACTACGAGTGTGGAAAAGCGAGGCTATAGTCGACAAAATTGTCAAAAAATGAAGTAGATACAATTATCTGTTAACTGACCATGGTACTCTGAAAGCCTGATGAAAAGGGCAAGCCTAAGCTCCGAAGGTTTGAGGCTTGGTCGGCTCATTTTAAGGGTGCGTGATAATAGCCCGTTGCCAGAGTCCATAGATGGGAAGATGATAGATGTCTGGGAGAGCGCATGGACAACATAGTCTTCGGGAACCCCAGAGACGCGTGAGCTCACAACTGAACGTGATTTTTGATCCATCAAATGACTTTTGGAACGACACGTGTGATGGGGTAGCACATGCAGATGCAGCTTGAACACAAGTGAGAATAAAGGGAAGAGGTTGATGTGTTGCTTCTAGCGGGCAAAGAGGCTACTATACAGAACGTTTGTAGACCCGTTGACCGAGGTTGTGGGAGCGGCATTCCAAACTGATGTGGGAATCGGCCAAGATGACCACGTGCGCCTCCTGTTTAACAACCCCATGACGATTCGTTCATGTCCTCGAGCAGAGTCGAGCTCGTCTCCAAATGTTTCCAAATGCCAAGGTATGAGACCTACTGTCTTCAAATATCTGCACCCTTCCTGTTATCTGTACAGTTACATTCTGAGTTCAAGTTGGCCTAAGTTCTAACCGTTCGTTGACTAAGTTCAACTTGAAGTTCCCATAAAAACTAGTGAACCACTGGGGGTTAACCGATCGTTAATCAGTGGGAGACTTGTTAAGTAGGGGATCTTGGCTAAAAGATAACACTTCGTCAAGGTCATCTCGTCAAACTCTTCCACATATAAGTACTCAGGTGATTCAAATTGAACAACCCATTGCGCTTTGCCTTACTTGCTCTAGAGCTCCAACCGCCGAGCACCAGAGGCCAATGGTCCTACGAGGTGCACGATTTCGTACCACCACCACACGGGTACCCTGTACTTATTCTCCAACCTTCCCTGCGGCTAAGACGGGACCCGGACACTTGCCTAACAGATCTAGCGGTTTGTGCACTGGACGCGTAGCAAGGTCGTTATCGGACACCAGCTAAACTGGCGAGGCAGCTTCATCGAATAGGCGATCACGACGGTGGTCCACCATGTTAAGAGGTCACACACACAGTCCTGACAGGCTTGCTGCAGCCAAATTGTAAGTCGTGGGTCGGCGGACCATAGCTGGAGGATTCAATTGCAAAAACGTTAACCCACTCGACAGTGATCGAGGTAATGTGGCGTGTTAGCTGGACACATTGAATGGGGCATATATTCCCTTCGATACAAAATGCATAGTATTACTACAACAGCTGACCCATCCCATCATCGATTGCTTATCGCTTTATTTAAATTTTGACTTCAAGTATCTCACAATTCAATTGTTGATCAGAGGCTGAGAGTACGCTTTTGTGAAATAAATTGTGCCTTATTATTTATTGTTGGGTTGTGGCGCAGACATGCCACCACTGACACATCAGTGCCAGCCTGCCAGGCGGGTCGTTTTGCACGTTTGATCATGTGAAAGGCTTTGCAACCTGTGAACATAATTCTGAATATAGTTCAAGTCATTTGACCCGACATGATGCTTACTCATTTCGGCGCTAATGAGGTACTTCGTGGAGTACCAGTCATTGTTGAGCGATTTTCTGGATGACAGTAACAGGGCACAAATACGGACAAATAGGAATTGGGAAGTTATAAAGCGAAGGAAACAAGATGAGCACCCGCAATCCAATCACTATCTTCTACAACAGTACTCAGGAACTACGAATATGTTCACAGTGAGTTTCGGAAGATTCAAAGCCTTTGCTCTAATATTTAACCTTCTCAACCAGGTTACTCAAACCCCTGTTTCCCAAGCTTCTTGCGGTTCCAACACTTGCAACTGTGGCGCTAGGTGAGTTGAAGATAATAGGATATGCTAATAGTACTGATCACATATTTGGTACAGCTGCGCTTGCAAGCCTGGCGAGTGCAAATGCTGAAGAACCACAATTTCAGAATGTCATTTATGTACCCGCGCCCATACTACTATCTCCTTGACCCACTCACCCACTAGTTATACAGCGGTTGTACAGAATATTGAGAGTATTGCATAACAACCTCATTGTTATGAGAGATATCATACACATTGAACAGCTCAGAATCCTATGGTCGGATAAGGCATCCTATAATTCTGATTCCGATTGTAAGCTGTTTTACTAATGCAAAGCAGTGGCAGTGGCCAACGAAGAACAAGCCGAACTCTAGGTCAACTAGAAACTCGGGTAGCCAGTATCCATATCTAAGCCCAAATCCTCGTCATAGTTGTAACCACTAAAAATATAACCACCCATGTCATCGTACCCTTGCACTGATTCATCGTCTAAGAAGCCCTGTTCAATCTCATCCCAGTCTACGCTGAAGATGTGTTCTTTTAACTCGTCAACCATCTCTCCATACAAATAGCTGCATTCTCGTAGGCACAACTCCTGAAGCTCAACTTTGCGATCTGCTCTCTCCATCAAACAGTTTCGAAGGCCATCGAAAGGGCTCGAGGAACCAGTTTCGTCTTCAAAGCTTACTTCTTCCAATGTTAGAATTTTGAGATGTGGGAAATAAACAACAGGGACCGCCGATCTCCTTCGCCGTAATCCAGGACGTTTGACATTCAACATACCGGGTGTGACCGGGCTTGTCAAATATTCAATGGGGACATCTTCGCGAAGCGCTGCAATCAACGTGTGCGCTGAATCACCTGCAATATGCAACTTCTGCAGCTTGGGTAAGAACCCGAAGGCATTCGACCATGTTTTACGAGTGATTCCTGGGACATGGGCCAACTGGAGCGAGCGAAGGTGGGCGATCGGAATAGCCTTACAGATGGTGGCTGCGATCATATCCACCGTGGTCTGGGAGGTGTGATGCCAGGAAAGATGGAGTTGGATGTCGCAGGTGCTATCATGACTCCGTGATTCGTTGGACAAGGGGTTCGTCCAACCGCGAACAATAAGTCTGGTGGGTGCTTCGTGCTGTACATGCAGAACACGAATAATCTTGCGTTCTGGTGGACGTTCATTACCATCTGAGTGAAGGAGAGCACCTCTGGGATTTGTAACGATTTTCGTAATACCTGAGAAGTCACTACCGGTGGCTTCCGTACCATTGCAGCTAAGATGAATGCGTGCACAGGCGGGTATACCTATATGACTGACGAAGTTGGCACATTCAGGAACAGTGGAAGTGATAGCAAGATGGGTGAGATGCGCGAGGTCGATGACACGTTCGGGAGGTACATTCAGTGGAGCTAGTCCTGGAGATATGGGGAGGGCATCTTGAAAGTCGAGCAGTTCGAGAAGCGGCATTCGCCCAAGAGCATCCATGAGCTGATCTATAGTGGGTCGCGCAGTAGCAGCGACGTCGTGGATTGTGAGATGAGTAAGACTGCTGAGGAGCGAAGAGTCCCAACTAATGTTACATTTCTGTAATTCCAGCCGTCTCAAGTAAGGCATTTCCCCAACAAGGACACCGTCTGCAATGGTGAAGCCCTCGTCTGTACCAAAGCGAGTCGCTCGAGGGACGGAGAGGGAGAGGGAGCGTATCATAGGAACCTCCAATGGGGGCCCCGGTGTTAAAAGCCGGTCCAGAGTTGCACTACCAGCGCATAGCTGGAGCTCGTGAATGCGAGGGCCGTGGAGTAAAGCGAGGCGGACGGCTTCAAATATTCTGGGTGTGATACAGGTCAAATCGGCCTTCACAACCAGACCGGCCATCTTGGACCGTCTAAGCATCTCTTCGGACCATCGGGGACGTGTAAACACAAGAGTTCCCCACAGGCTAGGGCAATCAATGGAAACGGCCCTCCAATACCGCGACACATGGGTAGCTCTTATCCATTCGAGAGGATTGGGGCTATCCGCTGACTCTAAGACTCGGAAATTGAAAATCTTAGAGAGGATTTCTGGAGGAAGACGGGAGATGGGTGCTAGCACATTCCTTCGCGACTTCAACAGTCTCATGGAATCTTCAAGTCTCTGCATCTCTTGGTCGATGAGACGACGGGTTTTATCTGCAAGCGGACCATGAGGTGTAAGCGCTTCAGTGTAGGGTCTTAAGTCATGAGAGGTCGTTACTGTTGAAACTAGGTCAGAAGAGATGTTATAACACGACAATCGAACACTCGCCTGCCATAGAAATATTAGGAGGAAATGGACGGAGAACTTAGACCAGCTAGAGTTCCTGACAGGGGAATGAAAAAAAGAACTAATTGGTATTTATAAAGGTCGTTGGGTGGTTACCTTATACTAAGCGAAGGTCCTCAGCCGTCACAAGCGATCACACCGCCCCCGCCGGTGCATCCACGGTCACAACCGGTGTTTCAAGGAACCGTCACCAAGCCTCAAACACGTCTACCTTTGGCTTTTCATATAGTCACTAATTCTTCATTATGGACACTTCAGAGCTCTATCACATTAAGCAACAATTCGTTCTAGGTATGTGTGAGAGATCCAACACACAGGCGCCAATTAACACTTGTATCAGGCGCATATAAAACCCTCATCAGCTTAACTCTTCCCGATCCTAATTCACCGACCTATACGCCAACGTTACTTTACCAAACACGCGCTTATATAGCTTTAGATGATCCCAAATCCGCGCTGCAGCTGATTCCAACAGACTCTGATAATGTTGCTATTAAAGCAGCAGCCTCACTCGCGAAATACGTGTCAGCATCGCATAGTAACGAAAAGGAGGTGATCGATTCCTCTTTGGAAGAGTTACGCGATTTGGCGGTCGAGATAGAGGGAGAGGATACTGAAGGAAGTGAGGCGGAAAAGTCACTAGTACGTGTCCTCGCAGGAACTGCCTTTGCTCGTGCGGGTGAAGTGGAAGAGGCTTTGGAGACACTTGGTGTCGACACTGAAGACCTGGAAGCGTGAGTGTCGGACATGGTCTGACATGCTTAACTCTTTGGTAATATCCCTTCTTATTAGCGTTGCAGTCATCGTGCAGATATACCTTTCGATTCACCGACCTGATCTGGCTAAGAAACAGTTTGAACGGTCAAAACGCTGGGCAGAGGATGATCTTCTCCTTCAACTCATCGAATCAACAATCGGACTTGTTACCGGCAAAGACAGCTATACCAACGCCAGTTCTTTCTGGACGGAACAGCTGGGGAATCCATCCCTATCCTCGCCACACATTCTTACCTCACGTGGAGTGACACGTATCTTGAGAAACGAGATACAGGAGGCAAAGTCAGATCTCGACGAAGCCCTGGAGCAGCGAAAAGGTGACCCAGAGACGACAGCGGCTCTAATAGTCGCAGCTGGATTGGGTGCTATGAAGAAAGCCGAAACAGAGGAATTATGGACGTAAGATTACCCTCTTCCCACTCATCTACCATGTGCTAATGTCCACGCCTGGTATAAACTGCCTTTCTTCAGCCGGTTTACCTCGGAGCATCCTGAGCACCCACTGGTAGTCGACGTATTAGAAAAGGAATCGCTATTCGACGAATACGCGTCAAAGTTTCAGGTGCCAGCTATAGCAGCCTGATGTGAACGACCACTTTCTTGACGATAGGGGGGAAATCATAGGTCGAAGTATACCATTTAGGTACTCTGTTTCCAATTCCGCTTTCTCGTTGGCAAAAGCGAACTTTCTGTACGATTTGCTGTGCACGAAAATAAATCAGAGGAAATTTGAGTTTTATGAGCACCAGAACCTACAGTATGTTGATACTAATTCCCACATCGATCCCCTTCTCGCTTCTTGGCCAAGTTATCTCACAGTTCGATTTGCTTTACACGAACCCCGTGTCACCGCTCGATGCCTACGATTAATTAGCTGTCTGTATGCCCAGGTATGCCCCTTTCGTATAATCTTGTTGCCATGTTTGCGGCATGTTAGCAACTTCCAATATGATGTGGAGTGACTTTCCGGTTGTGACTTTTGTTGACCGACGCAAAAGTCGGCCGCGCTTCTGGGTGTCCGGGGTCCGGAGAACTGTAATTTGATGTGATGGCCCTGAGAAACGCGGAAAGTAGCTTTGCTTCCGAAGCACCTTCCCCGCCGCGTTCTGGGCCATTTTAACGTTGTTATTACCTTGCTACTACAGTTTTCTTTTTCGTTGCTCTCTCTAAAAAATACAGCCCTTTTACTTGATGCTTATCATGAAGCCGCCATCATATGTTTTCGACGTGATCATGAACTCAAGCTTCATTTATCAAAAATAATATGTCATGTTACGAGACTGGAAGCGCTTCGCAGATATTCCAACTCCTGCTTCCTCGGCTCGCTTCGCCCTGGCTGACTGTCAGAAGAGGCAACTGCATTCATATAACTGTCCCTTGTCACTGGCATATGGGATAGTTCGGTTCTTGCCAGTAGGCGCACCTATATAAGTTCCCTGGTGCTGATCACCTGTTCCTTGAACATTCTTGTCATGGCCACTCTGAACCGTCTTCCCTCTGTCTTTCGCAAGGCGTCAACTGCTACGGTACGTGTTTCCGAATCTCGTTCTCGCACATCACTCTGAAAAGAAAGCAGTCCAATGGCACTGCGGACAGTAGCGCATCGTCGAAAAAGAGTGCCCCAGAGCCCCAGGTAATTAGGGATTTTAGAGAACAGGTGAGTACATGGACATGGGTGGTGTTGAGCCACGTCAATTGACCTGTAACCGCCCCAAGATCAAGAAGGGTAATATCCTAAACCTTGATTCGACGACACTGGTAAGCTCACCCTATAAATCTTCGACTACCATCTGACATAGCTGTTTCTAGGCATCTGTAGTCGACGTCCTCCTACACAAAGAATCTATTGATGATAGGAAATTCCTTGTGTGTTTACAAATATTGCTTATTTATCACAATAACCGACCTCAAGCTCACTGTAGCTTGAACACGCTCTTATTTTCGTGTCGCGCTTGGATGAGGGCCCGTTTCAGACGAATATACAGAACAAAATTGTTGAACTTTGTACGGCTCTCCATGATTACGTGACCGAATTACGTTGAGTTTATTCATAAACAGTGTACAATGACCTGGCCCATCCACCCGCAACCAGTATCTCGCCCAAGTATGCATGGCGCACTGCCGATGGCTCGCATAACAATATTGATCTTCCCGATATGGGGAAGGTGAGTACCCTCGTTTACTTCCATCTACCGGAGTTCTGATAGGGAACATAGGCCGGCACGCCTTACGCTCGATCCGTCCAGCAATCCCATCCTCTTCCTAAGAATCAGCTTCCTGACTCGGGGCTGATTTTTGATACGTGGGTCTATTATTATTCATTCTGGTCCAATCGAAGAAGTCTCATCCAATTTCACGATTCTAGCCTCCTCAAGCGTGATGGAGTAAGCGTTTGAATGGGTTTAGTCCATCCTGTATTGACATATGGAATAGTTCGTGAAACATCCAGCGGGACTTTCGTCTCTGATGTTCTCGTTTGCGGCCCTTGTTATTCATAGGTTCGTTCTTTACGTATATGTTTTTTTAAAAATTTGTATAAACTTGGCAACTTCAGTGTCTTTCGGTCATCCCATCACGACGTCAACATCAACGAAACCTCATCATACGTTGATCTTTCCCCGCTGTATGGTCACAATCAAGAAGCCCAGGACAGGGTTCGGCTTCGTGACGGGTATGGGTTACTCAAACCCGACGTTTTTGCTGAAGATAGATTACTCCTACTGCCTCCGGCAGTGTGTGGGCTCTTGATCTTGTTCAGCCGTAACCACAACGTACGTTTCCACCAGAGTCCTCGCGATTCCAACTTAAAGTTTTTACTTTTCTTCTAGTACATTGCAAAAAAGATACTGGAGATCAACGAGAGGGGTTGGTACGCCGACCCGAAGACTCTCAAAACGGATATCCCGGAGCAGAAGAAGCTACTGCTTGATCAGGAAGAGGAGCTTTTTCAAATTGCCCGCTTGGTTAACTGTGGTTGGTTCGCCTCTGGTGAGTTTTGTCTTTTTTTTCGCCTTCTTTTTCCTTTGTTCGTGAGATCCTAGTTCTAAGTAAAATTATCTTGCAGTTGTTTTCTCAGATTACTTTTCCTGCATTTTGGGGTTGGTGAGAGATGGTAGCAGCTGGAGTTTGAATCCCTTTGATGTAAGTGCACCCCCCTTCTGTCCAAAGGGAATCGTATTGAATTGTTTATCGGCAGGAAATCCGCAACGAAGATCATTCTGTGTTCGAAAGAGGAAAAGGTAATGTGTGTAGTGTCGAGGTAAATCTCTTCGTCGGTTGCGGGTCAAGATGGTTCTGATTCTATTTGTATTCAGTTCAACTGTCTATATCGCTGGCACGCTACCACGAGTGAGGCAGATGAAAAATGGGTTAGGTCTGTCTTCAGTAATATCTTCGATGGAAAGGCACCAGAGGCAGTGTCCCCCATGGACTTTAAAATGGCGGGATATAAAATTAAAGCGAAGCAACCTGATATCACCGACTGGACATTTGGAGGGTAAGTCTTTCTTTTGGGGACTGCCAATGTCACACTGATGTAGTTAACCTCCAAATAGATTGCACCGTCAGAAAGATCACACATTCAATGATGACGATCTTGCGAAAATCCTTCATGATGCGTAAGAGGTCTTCATTGTCGTAGAAGACTTCATTGGCTAACCAAATAATGACAGAACCGAACATCCTGCTGGTGCTTTCCGAGCACGAGGAACCCCAGGTGCGACTGATCGAGGGTTTATCTGTTTGATCTAATGAACTGTGGACTGCAGCTGTTATGCGTCTTCACGAAATTATGGGTATCGAACAGAACAGACAGTGGGGTGTGTGCTCGCTCAATGATTTCAGGAAGGTGAGATAAGTCGTACGTACTGTGGCAACCCGACGCTTACGATGGCTGGATTCTCAACGTAGTACCTTGGCCTAAAGCGTAAATGCTACGTTGAAATGACTTGCAATTATTGACCTGTGTTAATCCCAGCATACAAGACGTTCTTGGAATGGAACCCCGACAAAGAGATAGCCGATGCTGCTGAGAAGCTATACGGAGATATCGATCATCTCGAGCTTTACGTCGGGCTTCAAGCTGAGGAGGCAAAGCCCGTCATGGAGGGGGCAGGTCTCTGCCCAGGTAAGTACTCAGATTGGAGATTGTCAACAAGTTGCCGATGCTTACTATGACTAGGCTACACCATCAGTCGCGCGATTCTCAGCGACGCTATCGCCCTTACCCGTGGCGACAGGTTCTTTACACATGATTATACCCCATTCAACCTGACAGCATGGGGCTTCGCTGACTGCCAGAGAGATTCCAATGCATTCGGTTTTGGTAGCACACTTGGGCGGCTTCTGCTCAGAACTCTTCCTAACAACTATACGGAGAATAGCGTCTACACGTTCTTCCCACTGATGACGCCCGATTCGATGAAAACTAATCTTAAGAAGCTCAAGGTGTTGGATCAGTATGATCTATCGCGCCCTGGTTCTCAGACGACACCCCAAAATGTCGTCTCCTACCCCCAGGTTGCTGATATACTCAAGGATCAGAGTACTTTCAAATCTCCTTATGCTGTCCGGGCTGCTCGAGTCATCAGTGGAAAGGGGTAGGATATGTTAGCCGTTATCTCTTGCATCATAAATTCTAACGGAGTGTATCTGGAAAGCTTCTACACCGCTGATGGACCTGAAGCCCAAGAGAAGGTCTACAAGGCTCTGGTTGACTCTCCAGCCTCTCTCGACAAGATTGGCCGCTTTTTCTACGACACTACTCGCCAGCTGATTGAAACAAATTCTTTTGCTTTGGTCGGGAAAAAGACCTACGGTGTTGATGTTGTGCGAGATGTCCTGAAGCACGTCCCCATTTATTGGGCTGCATCTGACATTGTGAGTTTGAATACATGCGTTGAAATGTTTCAGCCCCTTGATCAGTGTATCACTTAGGCTGGCTTTAGCCTTAAAACTAAGGAAGATCCTCGTGGCCATTATACGCCGGAGGAGCTGTACCAGATTCTTGGTGATATCTATTCGTCAGTCACATCTTTTCATTTGCATACAGTCGTGGGCTCATGTTGTTAACAGGTTTGTCTTCCTGGACATTGAACCATCCAAAGTCATGGTGTTAGGCGCGAAGGTCACCACACATGTTAAGACCTTGCTTGCCGTCATCAGAGGGCATCTTGGTCAAGGACTTGTTAACCGCGTAAGTGATAGTCTAGTTTGTGCCATACAGCTATTAAATATTTTGGATTTTTTTTTAGAATTCTATCATTGGTATCTTCTCAAAAAACAAGAAGGTTGAACACCATGAGTTGGTTAAGCGCCTATCTGCGCTTGGGGGCTCAACAGACGAGCTTGCGAATACCATCTTGGCGCTCATGGTTG
This sequence comes from Myochromella boudieri, assembly GCA_018221655.1. NCBI lineage: Eukaryota > Fungi > Basidiomycota > Agaricomycetes > Agaricales > Lyophyllaceae > Myochromella > Myochromella boudieri. The sequence continues at coordinate 103,731 of JABCKU010000013.1, read as the reverse complement.
GCACGACAGTCGAGTTGTCGCTTGGTGCGTTCTTGTCAAGAAACTTCGATGCCATTTCTATACTCATTGCTCGACAGCCCTCACCAACACCGTGAATCTATATCTTGGCTCAGAGAATGAGCCTCAACTACAAGCTCTCGCTACGTCTGCTGAGGGCAAGTCATCTTTTGATGGTTTTGTTTATGAGGCATTGAGTAAGTTGCCACTGGTTATGTTGCGTGTAAGATGATTTGACCCCATGTTTCTCACCAATCAGGGTTGGACCCACCATTCCAGGGTGTCTATCGTAGGGCTCATTTCGTCAGTATAATCGTGTTTCTTGTTGATGTTTTCGTTTAGGAACTGCTACCAAGGATCACACCATTGGAAGTCTCACTGTCAAGAAGGATGATCGTGTCTTCGTTAATGTTACTGACGCGAACCAAGATGTTCGTATCCATACAAATACATTGGTTGACCATATATTTACTCAAATCTTACCCTAGGAGTCTATTTTCCCATCCGCAAATGCTGTCAACACATCCAGGGGTGGTAAGAATGTCCTGCCTGGTGATGGTGTATTCAGCCACCTAGGGGAAAACCTTACTGTAAAGGTCAGTGTCCATTGTCCTTACCCAAGCGTGGTCCACTCATCGTAAAATTAATTCTTAGGTTATTTCTGAGGTTCTTCGGGCCATCTTCTCCTACAACAATGTTCGTCGCGCGCCTGGGCAGTCTGGCAAGCTTCCAAGGTGAGTTAGAGTGACCTCTGTTATCGTTCAATGCTCAACGATGTTTTACAGATTCCAAGAGCACAACCGTCCAGAACTTCGGTATGCATACCTTGACCAGAAACAAGCTTCGTCTGCCTGGCCGACATCCATGTCCCTCCTGGTACGTTAAAACCCTCTTAAATGCATCGCAACACTTAAGTTCTCTTAATGTAGTACGATGTTACGCCCTCAAAATAGGCGTTTAAAATATTGTTAGTGATCAGCGTCCCTACTATGTATCCCCCATTATATACCACCAGCAATATCAGTTAGTCCTTTGTCGGCCCATAATCTTTGATTGTCCTGTTTGTATTGGTGTCTAGACACCAGCAACCCTTGTCCTTCATCGTGCACGAGATGTTAAGTTCAAGTATACAGGGTGACCAACTACAACAATGAAGTGAGGAGGGGCAAGGCAATGCTGGTTGGATAGGATTAATGCCAAGAAGTGTGCTTTGCGTGATATGGGAGTGACACTAGATGCCCAGTGATGTGGGGTAGTATTTTTTAATAGTTTGACTTGTCTTTTGAGCGCTCCATAGCTGTATACGGAATTAGTGGATAAAGCATATACAACGTCACAGCGACCACAGTCTTCTACTCACGATTATAATGTAGGAGTTTCTCGATAAGGTCCACATGTGTCAAAACCATTCGCCTGCAGCAGTAACGTTTGAGTTGAAGCTCATCCAGCGCATCACTAACAAATGAGAGTTAAAGGCAGCCATTCTCAACCGAGAGAGGAAACGCACCCCTCAGCGACATCCTTCGCCAGAAGTTCCAGATACGTATTCCATTTATCCCCGATAACTTTACCGCAGGAAAAGCACCGTACTGGGATGATCTATCCGGGTTCGAAACAAGTCAGCAAGATGTTTGAAGATTCGTAGTAAACGAATATTGGACAATCGGGGAGCGAAGGAATGAGATGCGTTAAGCGTACCATGATGGGCGTTCGCCGTTATCACAGCACTGAGCAGAGGCCGGGTGTCAACTGGAGATGGCTTCCAAGGAGCTCTTGAGAGACGAGTCTATGCAAAGAGTAAATAACAGCTGTAAACAACTTATTGGGAGCTATCGGCAACTTTGTCTGGTCCAAATTGATTCAAAAGTGTGGAAATTCACCTTTTTTTGCAAAATTCACGGTGAGTTGCCCTCAAGACCTTTCAGCTTCGATGGCGCGGCCGTACCCTTGATTCGCTCAGGCGCGAAGAAGTGAGACGTGTTTGCTACGATCGTGTATCATACAAACTTCACGTTTTCTCGGCGTGATAATAATTATAAGATACAAATATGATACTGCCACAAAGCGTCGCCCTCAGACTGAGACAGCGAACGCCGAAGAACGCGCACCCGTTATCCAGGGTGATTTTGCAGATGAAAACTGTGAGTCATCAGTTACGATTAAGGTTTACATAAGGGTATATACGTTTAGTATGGCTCACCTCCCACACCATCACACCACCGTCTGCCAGTGTCCAAATTATTTAGCTTTAATCCGAATACCAGACGATGAAACACTCACTCCAGCCTTTCTGACTCGCCTGTTTCAAGCATACTGCAAGATTGGTGGGCGACACAAAACCTGAGCCCTGTTCCTCTGAGGCCGGCTTGCCGATAACAAGCTTTGATAACGGGACCCCATTTCCTGCAATCTGAAATAGGGCACAGTTCGGATATATACTACCAGACTTGTTGAGCAGCCCGTCGCAGGTGCTGTACTCGTTTCCCTCTGGAATTACAGTCATGTGAATCAATTAGCTATGAAAATGGTCATGCATGCGTACGGTTATAAAACTAGATAAAAAGATTTTTGGTTCGGCAAAGTCAGTGTTCTACTCCGAGTCAGAACTTACCTGGACATTGTACCAATCTATGAGACCACCATCTGTTCGTGGATTCTTAGAAAGACACCGTTCAACACACTTGGTGAGAACCTGCTCCAAAGTAAACAAAAAATATCAAATGGAAGGGAAGGAGGAATTACCAGGGCGCAATAGCTTTTCATGAGAGATCCAACGGTTAATTATAGAGTTGAGAGATGGTGGCGACATACGTGCGTAAGAAACAATGTAAGTTCCAACGGGGAGCTTCTGTCGAAGTTGCTTTGTAAAGGCTACTATCCAAGCCTGGAGTATTAAAGTGTTAATGGAACGTATTGTAACAAAAGATAAGGACTATACCTCTGTCTCTTCATTTTTCCCATTCATAGCCGTAAAATCCTGAACAATTTCAGATGTCAACAACATGCCCATGAGCAGTCAACGAAAGGAGAACCTCATAATCTACATCAACACCGTCCAAGCCATATTTCAATACCCAGTCAGCCATGGTATCGGCTGTTTTCGCAGGATCGTCCCCATGCGATGTAGGTGCGTCTTTATCTCCAAACAAGGAGACTATGATTTTGATGCCTGCCCCCTCATATTCTAATTTAATGTCCGACCGTTGGAAGTCACTCAACTCAGCCCAACCAGCCGCCTACTATGGCGAAGTCACCGGATGCGAGTTGGGCACTTGCAGGATGCTTACCTGGTCTACAGGGCCGCTCACACGGAGGAAAGAAAGGACACTGTTGATACCGAATTAAGAGGAGTGCGAGTCAGATGGCTTAAGTCTTACAAAACAGTGTACCCCTTATTATATTATTCAGTCGTCGGGAGCCATGATAAAGTGCTGTAAGCTTACCTTGAGGTCGGTGGCAGGAGGCAGGTGTGTCGGAGTGTCTACGAATCGGTCACTGTATACGACAAAGTGCGGGGCTCGAGGTATTGCACGCGCCACAAGTCCATCAGATCGTTTTTCGCAGGCTTCAGAGGCTGAAGTGAGTACGAATAGTGCAGCTGCAAGGCATAAGGATCTGAGATAAAGGTAAACCATTTTGTATGTATAAGGAGGGTGCCTAGTGCGAGCGAAGGAAGTCCAGTGGTTGAACTCACTTTGTATCGACACAACAAGTACATGTTTTACATCAGTCAAAACAGGACGACTGATACTTCTATTTTAATTCCTCCGTGAAATCTTCTACCTTGAATGATATTGATGGTTTAGATTCTGTTGCATTGGCCGGTAGTTTGCTGAGATTCGTCTGTTATTGTTCTTGCCAACGCAAGTGTTGTTGATGCACCAGGTGCAGCCCGCACAAGCTCTTACTGTCTGCAACAGCAATAGAACCAGAATCTCGATGATGTATGTGAGGTCTTGAGGGGAAACAAGAGGAAATGATACGCCGAAATGATATATAAAATGGTGGGTTGATTGGCAGTCCAGATTTAACAATTTAACAGTTGGCCCCGGGACTTGGTTTCTATACGAGAGATTGCAATTGTCCCTCATCCGACATCCACAGAATGTCTATCGTTACACCCGCCAATGGCACCAGTTACAGAGCGAGGTAACAATGGGCGAGCGCCTATTCCACTGGAAATGGAGTCTATTGGAGGAGAAGGATATTCAACACGCGCACCCTGATAGTTAGTTGACAAGTTTTGGTGGATCCTATTCAAGTGGCAGTGCACGTCATACTGTGACCGATCGTGTCTGTATTTCAAAACCGTGTCACGGTCTAGACCGTGTCTATCAAGGAGACTAAATAGTAAATAGCCTCCGTTGGGGGTACCCAGTGCAAACAAAATTTCACATGTTTCTGTGGTTAAGCCTCATATGATCTGCATCTCTCTATACAGCACTCGGTAAAGATGGCGGAAAACGGGGTTGGGGTTTTCAACCTTTTTCAACATCGATATCGATATCCATTTTTGTACACTGGCATGAGTCTGTTGTATCTTGCGCAACATCTTGCAATCATGCATACGGTTCATCAGCAAAGTCGAACAGCCTGGTGATGGTTTACCAGTGCCCAACGACAGCGTATCACACCTCCATCCAGCTTCTGGTGATGCAAACTAACCACGGGCCCTATCGCCAGCGTATTTCCGGTACGAACACAGTTAATTGAGTGTTAACTGGTACTTTGCCCATTTAATGTGATCATATGCGCCCTTTCAAGCATTCGCTTTATGCATAGGCGACAACACCAACCGTCTGGTCTCTGTCTGCTTTCTGGTTTATCCGTAAGTGGATAACTTGGGACATCGGTCCACTACTTGATTCACGTCACCCATCCCCTATATATACAACTGCTACAACTCACGCAGGTCATTTGGTATTAGCCCACGACACTCTTCTCGTCGTATTAGACCTCGTACACCCGTCTCTCCCGACTAAGCATCCGTGCGGCGTATGTTGAACTGGCAGGTGTAGAGCAACATGGTCAAGGTATGACTCTTCGTATAATATGAGTGGTTACACCATCACAGAGCGTCGCCCTGGAACGGCGAACGCTGAGGAACGCGCACCCGTTATCCAGGGTGACTTTGCGGATGAATACTGGAAATCATCGTCATGGGTTTACTTAGGAGTACGTATGTTGGAGGCTTACCTCCCACACCATCACTCCACCATCTTCCCAAGTATATTTAGCTTAGAAACCCATGTTAGGCGAGGAAACACTCACTCCAGCCTTTTTTGCTTGCTTGTTTCAAGCATACTGCAAGGTCGGTGGGCGACACAAAACCTGAGCCCTGTTCTTTTGAGGCCGGCTTGCCGATGACAATCTTTGACAACGGGACTCCATTTCCCGCAATCTGGAATAGGGCACTGTTGGGGTATGTTCCAGACTTATTGAGCAGCCCGTCGCAGGTGCTGTACTCGTTTCCCTCTGATTTGACGGCTATGTAAGTTCAATGGTGCTGTGGAAGTGGATTAAGAATGCATACGGTTATAAAACTAGGTGAAGAAGTCCCATTGGATGAGCGAAAATCATTTTTTGACCCAGGGGAACTTACTTGGACGTTATACCAATCTATGAGGTCACCAACTTGTTTGTGGATTCTTAGGAAGACACCATTCAATACATTCGGCGAAAACCTGCTCCAAAAATGAATAACTATCAAATGGGGGGAATTTGGGTTTTTACCAGGGTGCGATGGCTATGCGTGATAAATTCAACGGATAAATAGAGGCGAAAGATGGCTATAACGCACGGGCATGGGACACAATGTAAGTTCCAACGGGGAGCTTCTGTCGAAGTTGCTTTGTGAAGGCTACTATCCACGCCTGTAACAACAGGATGCTATTGAAGTGTAATTTAACTAGAAACAGTAGTCATACCTCTGTTTCTTTGTTTTTGCCATTCATAGCCGCGAAATCCTAAAACAGGATCGGATCTCAATATCATGCCCATGCAGTAGTCAACGAATGACGAACCTCATAATCTACATCAACACCGTCCAAGCCATATTTCAATACCCAGTCAGCCATGGTATCGGCTGTTTTCGCAGGATCGTCCCCATGCGATGTAGGTGCGTCCTGATCTCCAAACAAGGAAACTATAATTTTGATGCCTGCCCCCTCATATTCTGACTTTATTTCCGACCGTTGGGAGTCGCTTAATCCAGCCCAACCAGCTGCCTGCCACAAAAAAAAATCAGCAGAGGAGAGTTGGGTGCTTGCAGAATGCTTCCTTACCTGGTCGACGGGGCCGCTCACACGGAGGAAAGAAAGGACACTGTCGATGCCGGATCAAATGGAGAACTGGTCAGATATAGCTAAAGTCTTACAAAACAGTGTATCCCTTATTATATGATTAAGTCTCCGGAAGTCATGATGGAGTACTGTAAGCTTACCTTGAGGTCGGCGGCGGGAGGCAGGTGCGTTGCAGTGTCTACGAATCGATCACTATACACGACAAAGTGTGGGGCTTCGGGTGTTGCACGCGCCACGAGTCCACTAGATCGTTTTTCACAGGCTTCACTGGCAGAAACTACGAATAAAGCAGCTGCAAGGTATAGGTATCTGATATGACGATAAAGCATTGTGTGTCAGGGCGGGCAAGTTTTGATGGGAGACGGCCAATGACTGGCTTTTGTAGTATGGGACGTGTTGGGGAAGAGGGCGCGAAGTAGGATATGCTAGCCATTCATGTAGACCTATATTCGATTTCCAAGGGTTTATTTGTGACCGATGAGGCGTTCGCATGGTTATGAAACACATAGCAAAGTAAAGATATCGATCTCTATGGAACGGATATTGTGATGTTATGCCGTCATCTCGTCAACGGCGAAGTTGGGCCGAAGGGGGCCGAAAAGAGGTGTTTGAGATCTTAATTCAGGGACAAACGGCCGTGACGGTACGCAGTAAAATTCGTCTCGACAGTTAGGCTTTTGGAGGAGTTGTAGGGAGTTACATATGTTTGGTGTATGGTTGACCAGTTTACGGTGCACGAGGTGTATCAGGAAGGATTTCAACTTCGACCTGTCAAGTTGGGAGTTAAATCGAAGGTAATAGGCGGATAGCAAGTTAATTTGATTATGTAATCATCCAAACCGAGCTTCCTTTTGTTCTAGAATCACGAATTAGTTCATTTCCACTATGTTTAATGGAGGGAAACTATGGACAATGGTATATTTTCAGCTTTCGGCGTGTTTTCTTATTATTATTTTGCAGTTGAAATGAGCCTGAATGTTGACATTCAACATATTTTGGATAATCAGATGAACTACATGTAAAAATGGTACGGGAATTGGTTATAGATCGAATGGCTTTTTGGTATCTTATATTGCGAAATTTAAGACACACGGAAATTTATTGATACCCACTTTTGACCTTGATCGCGATGAATTGAACAGTAATTGAGGAACAAGGTAGGTTATCCAAGATGTTACGATTGACTGTCGATGTTCTGACCCATTGCGACTACTAAAAAAAAAACATACCGAAAGCCGAAAATATACCATCATCCTTATTTTTTCTTCACCTAACATGACGGAGACAAATTTGTGGTTCTAGAACAGAAGGAAGCTCAGTTTGTATGATTACATAATGAAATTAACTGATATCCGCCCTTTTGCCTTCGATTTACTCCCAACTTGACAGGCCGAAGTTGAAATCCTTCCTGATACACCTCGTGCACCGTACCAGTTGTCGATAATTGGTACCTATTTTGATAAGCTCGAGCTCAACGTGTCATCGGATTTAACTTTAAAAAATGATACTGATGCAATGATGGCCCGGACCCGACCGAGCAACTTGCCCACCGCTCCTACCAACGGCCAGCGTTGTCTGCCGTTGCCCGGCGCCGCTGGTACACCCGACACAGCACGCACAGCCCAAACTAGTTGCGCCTGCGACCGACTCTTGATGGTGTGGACGAAGTTCCGGGGAGTACTACCCAGTTATATGGGGAAACGTCAAAAATATGATTGGAAAACATCTAGTAACAATGATTATAGAGATCTTGACCTGGCACTATCTGGAGTGGAATAATATTGAACTGGGCTTCAATTAATGCAACACGGTGACTTGCGCTGTTACATTTGTACTGGTTACAACCATGACGAGTATTTGGATTTGGACATGGAGTTTCTAGCTGCTCTTGGTTTAATGGTTGGGAGCACTACCGCTTTCCCTTCCGCCCTCGTCTTTTCAAATAACTTACGGGATTATATCATACGCGACCGCAGGAGCCTGAGCTTTCTGATCCACTGCAAAGGATAGTAATATTACATTTGAATTCCCTTTCGGGCACTGAATACGATGAAGTTGTTATACAAGATTCGTAATGGTCTGGTACAACCCTATAAAACTACAGGGTGAATGTGGTTGCTGGGGTCTCATGTCGTGTTCGAGTGGTGTTTCCTTAACACTTGCATTCACCAGCCTTGCAGCCGCAGCTGTACCAAAATACCTAATCAGCACTGTTAATCATGGACCGTAATAATAACTCACCTGTCACCGCAGTTGCAAGAGGAGCTGCCGCAAGAACTTTGAGAGACAGGGGTTTGAGTAACCTGATTGAGGAAACGTGAAGTTTGGAGCAAGGTCATTGAATCTCTGTTAACTTACTGTGAACATGTTCCCGAGGATTGTTTATTGAAGATGGTAATTGCTAGGTTGAAGGTACAGATGTTGTTCCATTTGCTTTATAACTAAAATGTCTGTTTATTCATGTTACTCTTGTCAGCATCATCCAGAAAATGGCTCAACAAATGACTCGTACTCCACCAAGTACCTGGTCTGACGCCGACCCGAGTAAGCATTCTGCTGAGTCAAATGACCATACTATTCACTGAGTAGCCTTTCACACATGATCATTATAGAAGTTGAAACATAAGTTCGCAATCAGCCATGCCGTATGCGCCACAGCCCAGGCACAATTCATTCGAAAGAACACACCACAGCAAACTGTCACTCCCTGATCAACAATTGGGTGCGAGATCCGTAAGGGTCCATGACAGAAGTTGACAATTGATAAAGCTATAGATAAGTAAGTGATGACGAAACGGGTCAGCTGGTAATCATTTACACCGTTCTATGGTGCGTGAAGATGTCCCAAGCGCTACCACGACTGCACTCGGTTGGTAAGTCTCGAGATTTGCTCGAGAACAGCTCAAGAAGGCTCGAGAACAGAGCGATTCTGACTTGGCATCCCAAGCTTTTGCCAAACAATGTCAAATGATCAGATGCCCACTTGTTGGATGTGCACTGCCACGAGCGGTGAGATCATGATTGAAGATGGTACTTGTTCTGAGTTCTCCTTGTTTCTCTCCGATTCATCAGGAAAACCACAAGTTCAACTTACAGGACTGAAGGACCGGAACCGGCTCAAATCACCAGGCACTGCTGCTTCTTTGTTCAGGAAGGAGTCACAGTTCAAATACTATCCTCCAAGCGTTTTCCTTAATTCGAGTATACTCACGGGTGAGGGGCTCAAGGGACCAAGCTTTAACGGGCATGAGAGCAATGGATTTCTAAGCAAACTGTACGTCGTGCAGTTAATCACGATCTGGCTCGAAGATCATTGACGCGCATCGCCCTATAGATAATCTGACTCTGTGACAAGTGAACTCCTGAACCTACTTGGTCAATGCCAATTCATCGAGGAATTCTTAGAAAGATGTATCTGCCATTCCTGAATCACGGACCGTCGGAATATCTCCTCTGTAGATCACCAAACATAGAAATTGTGTTTCAAGAACATACGAAAGCACAGGCTGGAGCTGCTAATGTATACCTGGGCTCACGGGCGGTGATGAAGTATTCATAGACCACTTATATATTGACTTCGTCTATGGGTTGAGCGAACCAGGGCCCCTCTTTTTCATCAACATGCGCTTTCAGCTTCTGTCTCTTTGTTTATTGGCATTACAGTGCGAAGCGATTACTCGGCCTTTGAACTGGACGATCGACGATACTATTGGAGACTTGACGACTGATTTGAGGCCTACATACTTACCGCCTTTCGGGGTCTGGCAGGATGCGACATGCTCTAACTGCGCAATGAAGCCTGACCCGTCAAAGGCGTTTCGAGGTACATGGACTGCTGGAGTGTACATACCTGGTAGTGCTAGAATGTCTGTGCAGCTGTGGTTCAAAGGTATGACATGATTACCTTCTAGCGTATTCTGAAGTTTATAAAGTTGATTCCTTCAGGAACTGCCATTTACATCTATTTCATTGTCGCTAACACTCCTACGACGTGTAACTTCCTTTTGGATGGCCAACAAGCAGGGTCATTTAATCATGTACCTCATACATCTTCACCTTCACTCGAATACAATGTACTGGTTTTCTCTCGAGAAAACCTCTCAAATATCCAGCACACGCTTGTGTTTTATACCTCAGGAGCAAGCCAACAAAGCTATATTAACTTTGATTACGCCATATATACGTAAGTACTGATGTTGTCCATTGCAAAGTCATCGGGTAGATCACTGATTGGTGATGATAGATTCCAAAGTGAAGTTGATACACCGGTCTCGAGCACTACCGCAAACTACAGTGGAAGTCAAGGATCGGGGGCCACGGATCAGCCAACATCATCACCAAACAGTGTCACGTCGACTGGGTCGGGGGGCGAGAGTTCTACAGGACTATCGTCCATGGCCAAGATCATGATCGGAGGCCTCTTTGGAGGGCTTGCTGTCTTCACTCTCCTTGCTCTTCTTCTATTACTTTGCCGCAGACGAAGAAGGCTCGCGGCCAAATCATGCACCACCGCATTGGAAAAGAATGAAAGGTCACCGGCACCTTTTACTGAGGTAGCGCCAATTGGTGAATCACCAGTGAAAACGCCGACGAGCAGTTCATCGTCCCTCGTACAAAAGGCCCTCGAGCTTGTTAGTTTATCTACGACTACGCTCAGTACTCCCTTACTAAATACGGATGGAGGCAAAACTCCGATGCAGGCTCGAGGGTATGGCATGGGAAGGTCGAAAAAGGTGGTGACGCAGCTAAAGGAGGAGAACCTTGCGTTAAAGGCACGTATCACGGATTTACAGGAAAAGATGGGAGGTAATTGGTCTGCCAGCTTATCGGTCGATCCTCCACCGGGGTATTCGGGGCCGTTGGGTGGTCATGCTGCTCCACGATCCCCTAAATAAGTTTAACAATATCGCCACGCGCGTTGCGGTCAAACAGAATATTCTCGAGCAGTTAATATGCCTATCTTTATTAATCTTTATTATACTAGAGGGCTGTAGACGAAGGGGATTGGGCGTATGGTCATAAATAAAAAGAACTGGCCTCCTTAATATCTTGGAAGAGATTCAGTGTACGAAAAAGCTCTACATGTTCGCTAGCTCTGATCTGCCATTACTGCCATAACGAGCCATTTCCTACGCCTGGATGAAGCCTGGGCCACAGTAGCAGGGAAAAGTAGTATTCTATAGATTCCTTATAAATGCATACATAGATTACAGCAATGCAATATCCTCCACTCTGCCCCCGTCACTCCCTAGCCTCAGCGCAATCACCTGCGTGCTGAGACTGGAATACCCATTCCCTATAAATGCCTCCGCCCGTCTTGCCAGTTCCACGTCGGCCGTTACGCCCCAGTCACTCTCACCCCAGCCGAGCTTCACCTGCGCAGAGTGTGTTACACGCCACCCGGCGGGGAGAAGGGCTTTGAGGCGGTGCAGCTGATAGTATACGAGGGGGTGGTCCCAGGCTCCGTCGTGGAGTACGTGAAGGGTCCGTATGTGTGGTTTGTCGTGGGCCAAGGTAGAGATGATGTTGGCAACGCGTGGGAGATCCGGGTAGCAGTGTTCCATCACTGAGGTGTTGTTGGATGGGTCGAGAGCGGGGGCGGAGATGCGAGGGTGGAGGATGGGGAGGGTAGCCCAGGTGGTGAAGCCGGTGTGGTCAGCAGCAAGGATGTGGCAGTGGGCTTCAAAGTCACCTGTGGGTTGTTAGTGGGATGTTACATGGGAGATTTTGGGGGTGGTGGGTACCTCGTCGAAAGTGGAGGGCGATGTAAGGGTCTCCGGGACTGTCGGGATCACGTTGGAGGTTAAGCTGAGCTTGTGCGCGTGCGACGATGTTTTTTATGGGATCGGACCACCGGAAGTGTCTTGCGAGGTATTTTTGAAAGTTGGGCCAGACGTCATGGAGTGCGGGGGAGGCGAGGAAGCTGTTCTGCCTTAGTTTGTGTTAGACATGAGGTGGAATAATACGTACTTCCAGTTGAGAATCCAGTCATCTACGATGATACACCTGTCCTTGGCGTTCAGAAGCTCCTTGGTGTAATCCCAGAGTACGCCGTCGGTTACTCTTATGCTGATGTGTTTCGTGACTTCTGGGGAACACGCCTCGTCGAATACTGCGGCGGTGATGCTGTTCCGCGTGACACCAGGCATGAAGGCCGAGAGAGGTACTCCTGCGTTGGCGCCTCGGGGACGCCAGATGAAGGGTTGGTAGGCATAGACACGGGACGTGAGGAGGGCGAGGTGGTGGAAGAGGAGGATCTCTTGGGCCTGTGGCGGGGTAAGTAAAAAAGAAATGTGGGTGTGAGTGTATACACATACCTGGTTATTGAAACCTGCGCCTTGGAGCTGCCTGAACAGGACGTACTTGTTGTCGGGCTCGTTCCTGATGAAACGACGGGACTCGGAGACCTCGAAGCTGGCTAGGGCATCGTAGATGGAGTAGGAGGGTCGTGAACGAAGGTAGAGGTAGGCAGTAAGAAGGGAGAGGGAGAGAAGGAGGACAAGGAGGAGGCGAATGAAACGCCAGCGGATGGGGAGATAGTTAATGTAATGCATGCATGGGCGCTGTTAGTAGTTAGTGAGTATTAGTAGTATTACAAGGTGTATGGTTCGGCTCAGTTCGGCTCGGCTTGTTTGCGCACGCGTCATTCAACTTTGTCGCCCAAGATGTCGCCCTCGACGTCAACGCCCATTCGCCGTCGCACTAAACTGCGTCGACGCGTCTCGTCCATATCTCCTGGCGCCACCTCTACGTCTAGCTGGTCACTGCGCGCTTCGACACGGAACTCACCCTCGCCACCCTCCACGTCGCTCGGCATCCCACTCCGCCATGACGAGCACTACGACGACGAACCAGAGCCTAGATCTGCACCCCCTCATCGCCACCTTTTTATCAAGGAAGAGGTTCTTGATAGACCCATTCCTCTCGTCTATTCGTCCCTACCACCCACTCCCATTTCCACCAGCCCAGTGTTTGATGAACCACCCACCTTTCTAGGCGAGGAAGAGGAGCAAAAGCCTAGAGAAGCCTCGCCGTTCTCGCTGTGGGACTATCTGCAAGAGGAACTCCTTGCGACTGACTTTGACTCGCACCAGGAGCTAAAATGGGAACGGGTCAGCAACTTTTTGAACATACCCTTGGCCATGGAAAAGGTTGGTCCACATTTGCAGCATATAGTCTACTATTTGCTTACACACTCGCAGATAATTGGCTTTGGCTTCCTCCTTTGCCTCGACTCGTTCCTCTACACATTCACGATTCTCCCCATCCGCTTCCTCTTTGCCTCTTTTCGCTTCTTCCTCCATCTCCTCCGTCCTCATCCGCCCCCTCTGCCTCCCTCACAAAAAGCTGATCTCCTAAAGGTCCTGCTGCTCGTCGTCTCCGTCGCCATCCTCGTCCCCCTCACTGACGCCAGCAAGATTTATCACACCATCAGAGGCCAGGACACCATCAAGCTCTACGTCATCTTCAATGCGCTAGAGGTTCGTCTGAGATTCCGCTTTCAAACGCGTCTAATAATTCCTGCGTAGATTGGTGACAGACTATGTGCATCCATCGGCCAAGATATCCTCGACTGTCTCTTTTCGCGCTCCACCCTCGAGCCACTGTCCCATCGGATGCCCGTTAGCACCCACACCTTCCGCCCTTTCCTCTTCTTTGCCCTTGCTACGCTGTACGTCGGTGAGCCCGCCTTTTATCCCTACCTAACCGCACCTACTCACAATCCCCCAGTGACACATGCTCTGGTCATGGTCTACCAACTCATCTCCCTCAACGTTGCCATCAACTCGTACGACCATGCCCTCCTCACCCTCCTCGTCTCCAATCAGTTCGTCGAGATCAAAGGAAGTGTCTTTAAAAAGTTTGAAAAGGACAACTTGTTTCAGATTACGTGTGCCGGTGCGCGTCTTTCGTGAATAATTAACTGGTCAACTAATCTGTGTGCAGACATCGTCGAACGTTTCACCCTCGCCCTCATGCTCTGTGTCGTAGCTTTTCGCAACCTCATAGAGCTCTCCGGATCCGAGTTTGACTTTTCTTCCGGCTTTGTGCTCCCAAAGAGCTTTGGGTGGCTCAGCGGGAATAACGTCCTCTGGTCCATATCTTACGTACGTCCCTCCTCCTGACAATGGCTACCTAAAGTTGACCACACTGCAGCCCGTTCTGACCGTGATGCTCTCCGAGTGCATCGTCGACTGGCTCAAGCATGCCTTTATCACCAAGTTCAACCACATTCGGCCTTCCGTGTACGAACGATACACTGACGTCCTATGTCGTGATCTCGCCAGTGGGAGTGCCGTTGGGCGGAGATCCGCACGCAAGGTACGTACCCGCATATCACTACAGTAATATACTGATAGGGCATGACAGCACTCGTACGTTGACCAGTCTCCACTCGTTGCCCGCCGCCTCGGGTTCGCGTCACTCCCCCTCGCGGTGCTTGCCATCCTCATCGGTTCCCAGTCCGTGAATCTCATCTTTGCCGTGCGTTGGCCGTGGGGATCGGGATGGGGGCTGCTCCCGTCCTTGAATTGGACTAGTGCCACTAATTTGACGTGGAGCAGAGGTGAGTGGGGCCGTGCGCTGGAGAGGCTGGAGGGGGCGTTGGCGAGTGGGGAGGTGGTACATTACCTTACCTGGGTGATATTGGGGTTTTTGTTCTGGATATGGTGTGTTTCTATTTCCTTTCTTCTGACGTCTTGTGCTGAAGGTGGTGTACAGTTTCCTGGTGATCAAAGTGATACTGGGTGTGAACCTTGTGAGTTATGCGTCCCGCCGTAGGGCGGGGATGGAGGCTAGGGAGGCGGCGGATGTGATTAATGACTTCGGGAGAGATCCGATTGGAGAGGGGAAGGAGGAGCAGGTGGGTTTTCTTGTCTTGTCTTGTCTCATTTTTATTCTCATTCTCGCCGGTTAGGTGTATAACAAGAAGCTCAAGAGTCTACTCGACAATGAGGACGACGATGCCCCGCGTACGGCGGAGATGGGGGAAAACAAGGATGGGAATGGTCGTGGGGCTCAGGGAAAGAAGGGAAGAGAGAGGGTCAAGTTGGAGGATCTGACGAGGTATACAATGGTTAAAAGGATTTGGTAGCGTGGGATGATGAGCACGCAATAAATTGACGCGGTGTAGAGGCATTTACTTAGATGTTGTCTTTCAATTTCTCAGAATAGTATCGATGGTACGACTGGCTCAACATAACCACTGCCCGCTTTGTCGCTACTCAATTCCTCAACATCACCTTATGACTACACAATGGCTCCTTCATTTAACACAGATTCCGCCGCAGTCAAACAGCCTTCCTCAATCTCGTGGCTATAGTTTGCCTGAGGACCAACTCACTATTCATGTAATGACTCAATCTATGCATTTCTTCCACTAAACGTGGATGAACTCCTGGTTCCTGCGATTAAAGTTCCTTTGCAAATGTCTTTTGTAGTACGCCCAAAATTGTATCAGAAACTATTTAATACACCACTCAGCCCGCCCGAAGTCTTGAATGACGTTAGCGTTTTTCCAGCATAAACGATTTGCACTGGTCTCGCCACGACATTGGCATCTACCTTGTAAGATGCGCTTGTCAGTCTTCCATTGTTCCACTGTAGGTTCAGGCTAAGGCCACCGCGGATCCGGACGCTTGTTATTGATCCGGACGGCCACTGCTTGGGAAGCGCGGGTAGGAGAGTCACGATGAGTGGAGTAGATATACCGGCTACGTCTGGAGCTTGAATCAACGCGTTCTGTACGTGATTGGACATCAGAGTCTGCACTTAAGAAGGAAGATAAAGGTATTTACAAGGAGAGCGCCAGGATAGGCCAAGTTGGCGTCAATCTGGAAGATAGGATTGGGATCGAACGGGTTGTACAAACTGAAAAGATTAGGTCCGAAGTTGAGGGAAATCCCATACTGTGAACAGATCCATGGTATTGAGCATTTCTTGAAAGAAAAAAGTCATCATAACAGACTCACACTCAGTTCGTGATAGAATTGGTCCGCGTTCCCGAGCTGCGCCCAAGCGGCAGCCCTCCAAGCTTTCTCCCAACCAGAGTCCGCGTCAGGCCCTGTGCCGTTCCCACGGTGTATTAAGCTGACTGTGGCAGCGTCAACAACCTGCTTTTGGGTCAATACTCCTTGGACGGTAGGGTCATATCTGGTAATTGCGTATCCCGGGTATAGACCAATCAAGTGCGAAAGGTGGCGATGGGTATCCGATGGGGAGTCCCTGTCGACTTTCCACTCTAAAAACACAAGAAGCTTAGTCATTTTGCTGGGGCGGCTTATTGACTTTGTATACACCTTGCAGTTGGCCCCATGAACCGACGTGTATACCCTTATCCATCTTCGCGCGTTTAGCTCGAACCTCTATTTCATCATGAGTCCGCTGGTAGGCTTTGAATTCCATCCATCAGCGTACCGTTAAGGAAGGCGGTATCAGTATCTCCTGAAGCCGCGAAACCTTTCTCTACTGCATTGAAAAGTTGCCAGATTAACTGTTGCGCGTGAGCACATCCTAGAGTTTGTTATAAGTATCCTTATTACTGGTGGGAGGCCTGCTGGGTACACACCAAAGGTGATGGGCTGTTGCTCCGGAGAGTTACATGGGCTGACAACTAGGGTCGAGTCATTGAAGTGAAGATCTGGGATAAGTTTGTCTAAGTGGAAGCTTGCAACACCCTAATTGTGAGTCGTCAAAGGTCTGTATCATGAATGAAAAAAAGAGGCAGAGGAACCTTGATTAGTGGCCATCCTTGTGCTTTCCACCATGTAACGTCGTTAGTAAAATCGAAGTGATCCCATACGTGAAGCATCTAGACGAGTATGAGTCTTAATCAAGGTTTAGAAACGATGCCTGTGTGATTTACCATCCAAGCATTAGCCTCTACGCTATGCTGTCAGTTCCATTTTATGTCTAATTTTGACATGCCACATACCAGGATAGTCCGCCCACTGAGCAGTGTCCCCTGGTCCTTTCATACCAGTGTGTCCGAAAACCTAATACGGATTAGGATTGTTCTTATGACGATGATTATACTTTGAACTGACATTCATCTATTCATGACATCAACACCGGTGAATGGAATACTGGTAAGTATGCTTACTTCATTGTGCACAACCCAGCCTCTTGTAATGTTGTACAGAACTTGGGCTGTATATGCACCGCGTGGTGCCCATGTTTTCTGCATACTGAGATCAGGATGTCATTCGGTGACAACAGGATGAGGGTAGCTAACTTGGAAATAATCAAACAAAGGTCGAGTGACGTCGAGGCCAGTCATTTCTGCACCCCAGTAATTCATCTGGATGTTGATGTTTGAGTCTAAAGTAAGTTATGTCAACGGTAGAACCCATTGCCCTACAACGGCTGAAAACGTACGGTAATCTTAGAAACTGGGTGAACTAACTTCCAAGGAAGAATGGATACGAAAGACGTACCAGCACTCCACGCATTGCCATACCCATTGGCCCACTTCCCCTGCAAATTTGCCGGAAGTTTACCTCTTGCACTGCTTGCCAGCAGGTATCGGCCATAGTTGAACATCAACCACTCCAGATATCGGTCGCCGGCGTCAATCTTGTACGCCGCCTTGACAACATCTGTCGGCACATCAAGTCGAGGAGTCTGGCCTAGAGATAACGAGAATTTGTTTGTCAAAGCTGCCTTGTAGTCAGCTACATGTTCATTGACTACGCTCGAAAAGGTCAAAGGTCCAGAGGTCGGCGCCGAAATTAGGCTGAGTAGGGAAGCATGGGGATCTGGTCCACGGAATGAGAAGTCAGACGCAGCATTCCCTGCATCCATAGAGTATTCAGTATCCCCGACCCAGGATATCCATGCCTCGCGGGCAGTTCCGGGTTTGGCCTGGAGAGTGGCATTGGAAGGAGCGCCGAAAGGAACGGGAAATTGGATGCACTGTGTTGTTTGAGCATTGCTTATGGGGGTGGTATGAAGGCGGGCCAATATTTCATATACCATTCCGCCAGAGGTTTCTATCGTTCCCCGAATGCGGAGGGTGTTTGAGTCCAGGCACGTAATATTGGGCGCGGGCATTCCAGATTCCAAAGTGGAAGAGAAGGTATAGGAAAGGGCTGGAAGACCAGCACTAGATCCGCTAGATAAACTTGAGGTGATATGTTGGGTACAGGCTTTAGTAGGGTGTGAGCAGAATGTGGATCTAAAAGTAAAATAAACGTGTCGCTCCTTAGAGAAGCGTGATAGACGAACCGAACATAGGTTGTTCCAGATTGAGTCCACGTTGTCCGTGCAATTCCTTGGTCAAGATCAAGATAACGACCATAGTTTGATATAGTACCAGTGGTATTAATTCCAGAGTTTAGATATCCTGCTCCTGCGTAGGAACCTACAGATACTTGAGACCGATATCCCCCTTGAATGGGGCAATAAGGCGTACCATATGCTCCAGAATCTGTTCCAAGTTGCTCAATAGCTGTCACAATGTTTGTGAGGTCAGTTCTGTGAACATTTCCCCCATTGCTTACTATTGATATCACCAGTAGGGCTTTGGAAGATCTCTCGGCGTATTTCGCTCATAGTTTGAGCAGTGGAGAGCTGTTCGTTAGGCTGTTTGTTTCCACCATTGTATGACTTCAAGGGACGAATTTTTGAGGGTGTAGTAAACGAGTTAGGTTTGTCCAAAAGTTACCTTGTCAGAAAACGGCCCACCACTCCACAATGATTCGATGTTCAGTTGGGTAGCTTCATATGAAGTGCCTCCAGGGACCATAGCTTCAGGGCAATATTTCAACTATTTTCCAGTTTACTTCATGACACGAGCCTACCAGCAAGGTATCCATTACCGACGGGAAGCCATTCTTTCGACCATACATTTGCAGTCGTTGTAAACCACAAACCATTCCCAGAGGCAGGAAATCCTGGAGGTGCAGATAGAGAAAGCGTGACAAGTTGCGCCAACGCAAGAAGACGTACTACCCACATCTCGATGGTCCTGTAGGCGGTACACACAGGAAAGATATAGGGGAGCCCGAGGAACTCCCGCATTATATATTGTACATACTCGCACGGAAGACATTCGAGCTTCATCGTGGCAACCGGAGTGGGGTGGGAGTTACGCGACGGTTAGTTAGACTATACACCAGCCTTAGACAGACGGGCCTTGTGCAGAGCGGTTGGAGGGCCGGCCCACAAAGCACATGACATATAAAACGAAGTAAAGATGCCACTGGCGCCTTACTGGAAGGAATGCAGAACGGAAATAGTACTGCTCTTCGGCAGGTTGATCGAAGCAGGAGACAAGGGCTAACGCGTCTCGTCACGTGGTTCTCAGACAGCTGACCTACGGTTTATCCGCAATTGGGCCGTTATCCTCCTACAGCTCAACGGCAAGTACCTCCTCATAACCTCAGCCAGCTCTTCAGACCGTTTGCTATGTACGGTTATCCGATATATTATCCCGACAAAGGCTCGTGCCGATGACATGACCCATGACCTCGTGAATTGCAAATGCAAATTGAAACCGTGCTCACAATGAACTAGAATGAACTCTCCTCCCTTGTAACGTGTGTTCTAGATTAATATCGAGCCTTTCTATGCTCTTCCGAGTTCACAAAGGTGGCGCAAATTTGTACTGGTTGGCCCTAACTAACGGAAGGAACGATAACACCCAAGATGTTGTTTTCATGACGTCATACATGCTATACCGTTCCTCGGGCCACCTAGACATACCCGACAATAGTGGTTATCACTTGGCCCAGAGAGTATTGGATTATAGGCGGTGTATATACGTGTATCTCATCATGAAGTGTGGTTTCGATATCTTAGCTTTGCCCAATCGGGAGTGTATTCAGTGAGATGGTGACAAAGTTTTTCCTTCTCTTAGGGTTTAATGCAGGGGAACATGTAATTAATAAGCTATGGAAATGTATCGACAAGGTATATCACAGAGAATGGGTATAATCATAACATAGAAAACAAGTAAATACGCAAAGGACAGCAAAAACAAACCGAGAAACGAAAGTAATAGTTGTCTAGTCACTCCATCCACTGTCTAACGCGATATCGATGTCACGCTCGGCTCCAAGGTATAAACTGTCCATATCGCCAAGGTGCGTTTCGTGCTCGGGTCGTAAAAAAAGACTTCCAGGGCTTCCCGTGGTCATCGAAAAATTTGCCGTTGTAGGTGAAATACTCGTTGTCGATGCAACCGGTGTCGAGGGAGCTTCACCATCGCTGTCTAGGAGGGGCATTGGCATCGGCGTCGACGGGGAGAATCTTGAAGTGTTATCTACACTCCCTACAGAGTCGTTGTCGTGATCATACAGAAGCATCGTCATGTTTGCAGGTGGTATTGGAAAAATCGATGACGTTGTGCTGGGGCGTCGTACGTGTCTGGAAACAGCTGGTGTCGAGGAAAACATCGGCCCTACAGGCGACAGTGTGGATTCCATCTCATCATCGGGTTCTTCTCCGCCTACAAAAGGCGGCTGGCGGGTATTGCCCTGTGGAGGGTTCGTCCCGTCGGGCCTTCCTAGCCCAGTACTTAAGACTGGGCTTTCCCACTCATCGTCATCGTCGTATTTGATGGGTGTGCTAAGCCCACTTCTTCGAACAGGTACACTCCAGGTGTTGACTTCCAGTCTGCTGCTGCCCGCACTTGCACCTGATCTGAGCAGCTGCAGCTGCACCTTTAATTCACCTGTCTCTTTGGTGATATCACCCACTACTCTTCGGAGCGCACCGTTCTCCGCTTCAACTTGCTCTAACCGCTCCCGCAATTCCCCATTCTCTTCTCGCAGGACTCGAGTAGTTCTTTGCGAGTCGGACAGCGCTCCAAGGAGTGCTCCCATCTCCGTCGCGTGTTTTTCCTTCAACTCTCGTAGTTCCTCTCTATCTCTGTCCCTCTCCCTTCCCAGATATGCAAAAGAAGACCCCGATACCGATGTGGGCGCGGTTGACGCTGAACGCGGAGTGTCACGGTCCCTACTTCCGGTCGATCCAGTGAATGTAGGGCTCTCCATCAGCCCATATGGTGGTCCGATTCCTGACCCACTCCCACTTCTTCGGCGGCTCACGCTGCTTCCACCTGCCTCTGATAAAGCCATCCGTGACGGTGCACGTGGGTTGTAATCAGAGGAACCCCGTATAGATGCAAATCTTCCATGTCCTGCATTGATACTAGATCCTAAGCCAGGTACACTCCCGGGGCTGGTCCTACCATGTTGATCCCGCTCGTAGTCTAACAGCCCAGCGGCTTTGAACGCTTTCACAGTTCGTGGGCCCAGCCATTCCGTTATAGGTGCTCGCCCATGACCACCGCTTCCTGTACTACTTCCATCCCACCGCGTGTCCGTTTGCCCAGATGGGCTGCTGCTTGGTCGGTGCTCCGCAAAGTTGTCAATGTCAAGCTCGCTCTCGAACTCGTGATCGCAATTGTTTTCGACCTCAAGACCACGTCTCCCAGGCCGGAGGATGTGACGTCCTAATCGCTCTTGTACACTCATACTGCGATTGCGTGCACGTGTGAGTACCGCCGATGGTCTCACATTGCTTTTAGGTCCGCTACTAGCACTTTCGCCATTATCAATGTTTCCACCCCCCCTGAGTATATCCACTGACGGTCGTGCAGGGGTCTCGCACTCAGAGTGACGGCCAGAAGGAGAACGCAACGGGCGGGGCGGATCAGGACTATTGCTTCGTGTTGTAGAGTCCAAAGAAGGTCGAATGCCAAGGCGAGATGGGGGTGGAGAGTGGTTAGAAGAAGAATGAAGAGGGTCGGCGCTGCGGTTTAGTGAGATGGCAGTATGAACAAGACTTGGGCGATGGAGAGCCTTAGTGGTCTGAGTGAAAGGTGATTTAAGCCTGGAGAGTGTAGATGTTGGCAGGGAGGCCATTTCTGTCGACGATGATGGTGCAGGTGGAACTATGGTAGGTGCTTTTGAGTGTCGAGTTTGGGAGAAGTGTCGGGACAGGAATGATGTAGACGCTGAGGTGGGTGAAGGCGAGATAGTTAGCTTTGGTGCATTTGTTGAAAATGCGGCAGCGGCAGGCGAAGCGGGAGCTGATGACGGAGAACCGGAAGATATTATTGGGGAGGGAGGAGCATGTCTTGGGGAACGACGAGGGAGGCCTATTCGCGCAGTGGCATCGTCATCTGGACTGGTTGAGTCTGATGCACTTGAAGCAGGCATAGTGCTAGACGGAGAGTAATTTTGTGCAGGTGAAGGGGGAGGGCGTAAACGAGGGAGAGAGGATTGTGGTCGGGGGAGATGGGAGCGCAGAGAACTCAATGGACTAGCACTACCCAAGACATTCGACTCAGTGAACTTGGGATTGGGGGACGGGGACAAAGCGAATTGAGGTGAGGAAGGGGAGTGTTTTGAGACGTCAAGGCTTGTTAAATTATGAGATAGACACTGAGGACTTATCGTAAGATTCTTTCTCTTTGTACTTGGTAGACGATGAGGGCTAAGAAAAGCAGCAAGATCTGAGTCCAGCGCATCAAGGTTGAATGTTGCGTCCTCCTCAGGAGAAAAGTCACTGTCTATAATCACGGCCTTATTAGAATTTAACCACTGCTTGGCGATGTTCGAATCATTTAACATCATAGCGTCCAGTACTTGGTTTGCCAATTGTGTGCTTGAAAGGTCCGGTGCTGAAGTGTCAACATCGAGCCCTGGAGATGAATGTGGCTCATCCAGAGAAAGTGAAGGTGATAGAGATGGGGCACGAAATGTATCAGAGGAAGGAATGTGTTTAGAAATCCCAGACGTGTCTGCCTCCAGTATAGTAGAAAGATCTGCTGAAATTGGAGGCCCTGGTGACGGAGTCCTCAAAACAGGTACATGGCGCGCTAAAGTAGAATGTTAGAGGCCGACCGCAGAGAGGAAAAACAGAATGTGCGCACAGGAAAAGACAACAGTCTCATCAGTGTCATGAAAAGGATCTGGCGGCTCTTCGTTGAATACCTGTGGTTCGACAGGCAATGGTTTTTCTAGCCTTGAGCAGGAGGCAGACCTACGAACTGAGGGTTCTTCTACTTCGTCCTTGGAACGAAGGTCGATAGAAATGACTGGTGGCAATTCAACGTCCAGAGAAACTTTGCGTTCCCTGTTTATCGACCGTCGGACGGAACCAAAATGTGCAAAGGGGCCGCGAGAGACGTGAGGGCTGGGGGAAACAGTAGAAGATATGGGTGTTGCGTGCTTGTTCGGGCCAAAGGGTAATAGGGACCTCAAAGAACGGAATGTTGGTATGTTGGTTGACGAGGTGTTTGGTGAGTTTTTCGGAGGAGTGTTGGTAGGTGAAGAAGCATTTGGGATGGCGCTGGTGGAAGTACGACGCGTAGACGGAAACGAAGAAGGCAAAAGACGTTTAGGCTGAGCTGGAGTGCTTGTAAGAGGTTGTTGAGAACCCATTACCGGTTGACAACGCGACTGGCACTGCTGAGGTTGAGCCAAGATTGGACCAGCAATATGGCTACAAGTTGGCAACTCAAACCGCTACCACTGCTCTACAAAAAGGGTGCGAGAGTGCTCAGCATTAGTGTAGGAAGAGTTCCCAAACGAATGGACTGGAAAGTGCCATACGCGAAAACGCTTTGTCTTGATCTAGTCGTTTTGGGAAGGACCCTGACAAAATCATTGATGAACGCTTTTCACCATTGCAATTTTCCGTAAGGTATATATCCTATACTAACTACGTACGTTTCAAGTCTTTAGCTATTTGTGTAAGCAGGTCCTCAATTCTCTCCTGCCTCTTCTCCATCGCGTCCAATTGTCGCGCAAACGACAGCCCAGCCCTGACTTGCTCTGTCTCATGTTCTGCCAGTGCCTCAGAGGCAATCTCAGGACTCGCTGGTGATTCAGGCCCATGTATAGAATCTGGGCTACCTGATATTCGGGGAGGCGATAAGGATTTAGAAAGCGTAGGAAATCTCTTCGCTTGGTTTGCCAGTGTTTGGTGGAGTAGAGGCGGTGACTGTGGACCCCGGAAACCTTGCATCGAGGACAATCGTCGACGACTGGCAGGGCCATAGCTCACAACGGAAACGGGGGCCGAAGTCGCAGGTGTGGTGGACTTCCCTGCTGGCTTGTCGGTGGGTTCTTCTGGAATCGTCTCGTCGACAACCAGAGGTAGGAACACCTGTGCAAGGGGACTGACGTAACTTTGGGCGGCCTCTGTACTTCGATGCAAAATTGAATTGAGTCGTGCTCGATGTTGATTTGGGCTGCCTGTGGTATGTGTTCGCGGCCCTGGCCCGGAAGACATCCGGCGCGGCCTTTGAGGAGATTCATAGCTGGGCGAGTCTTCATTGGTATCAAGTGCACTTTCGTATTCCTCTTCAATCTCAAATATCTTGCACCGATATCGGAAAATTGCCACAAACAAGTGATGAGATAACTTACGGCACTAATATCTGCACCTGACCCTACCAAACCTTCAAAGAATGCTGTATTTATTTAACTAATCAGCTTATCTCGCATTCTTAGGCCACCTATACTTACTGAGTCTTTTAAGTTGCCTTGGAAGGGTGTCAAAGACTCTTTCAGCAACAGCAGTGATGGTTTCGTAAAAGTTCGTAGTTCCATTTTTCTTCGACTGGCGTTCATATAGAGAAATTAATAGGAGGACGGGGAAGCTCGTTATCCTAAGAGGTTCGTTTAGACATCAAACTCACACGGGAAATGGTGTGAAAGACCTTATCATAAAAACATTAACCTTGGTCAGGATATATGGATTTAGTGAGACAGGATAATCACAAAATTCGCAGACATTACTTTATGGAACCACCGAGGAGAGAGGAGATAATTTGCTGGTAACATAACGCAAAGCGCAAGAAGGTTAATGGGTGGTTGGTAGGAAAAAAGTGAGTCTGCTTTGACGCTGTAAGCCTCAACATTAGCAGGTGTATAAAAAAGTATTTATGAGCATCACCCTTCGATGGTCGAAACCGCTTTGCGAAACATTGCCTACCATTCACATTAGACCGTGATATGGGGCTCTAGTAATAACTCTACCTCTGCAGCAGCGTCTTCGTTTATGGTAGCAAAGGTATTTGACAATATCTATGAACAATAATGTTATTGTTGGTCCGCCTTTTGGGGATGCGGGGGCAAACATACTGATACGAGCACTGTAGAAAGAGGTCAGTATCATACAATGCCTCACATACACCGAAACTGACCTGTAAGGAGGAGAGTATTACTTAGGCATGCGTATGTAACCATCAAAGCTGGACCGAAGATGGGATGGAATCGGGCTGCAGGATGTCCTTAGGCGATAGTAACCGATAAAAGGCAAAAGACACACTAGACTGATCAAAACCACTGGCGTCCAAACCAAACCATATATCAAGCATCCACCACGCGATCGTGCTGTCGTACGTAAATTGAGTGATGCTAGCGGCGGAGACATTTATTAACCAGACTCACCCTGCGCTAAATCTGGAAGAGTATTCCAAAAGAGTATACACAGTTCAGAAAAAGTCTACATACCCGGCTTGATTTTGGCTCAACCTATGGACCATACAAACCTATAAAACACAGATCTGCTGGATGAGGTAGCAAGAAAACTCACGTCCAGAGAGCATATAGGAAGCCACAAAAACAGAAGGCGGCAATGAGCATCAAAACGAGAAACTGCATCATCATTGCGCGGAGAGACAAGACCATTAAGTTGTCTTTGAGTGTTACAAATGCCAATCTGTATTATAAAGGGTCAGAAATAAAAAGAAAAGAACGTGGTGACAAATGCCTACCGAGGGAAGAGAAGGCATGCAATCAGTGCAAGACAATCAAAGCCTAATTCTGCGGCCCAAAGACCTGGCCATAGTCGATATTAAGGCGGGTTGGGAGTATAACTTTGGGGCTACGTACTGTCATGGTAAATGCCATATAAGCGGAGAGTGGCATAGAATGCAAAGATTGTCACTGGTTCAGGGTTCATTATTTAAACCATAGCTCGAATGACATTATACACAAACCAAATGCCAGGTCAAAGCCATTCTATTAGTTGTCAAGGAAAGAAGTAATTCACGAATACACGAAACTGCTTACCCAAGTACCTGTGAAATATACTAAGGGAAGGTCAGTTGGTACCGGGTAAATAAAGGGATCTCAAATACCTCTGATACCATGCTCCTGCATGGCAGCAACCTTCTCGAGTGTGAAACCCAGCGAATAGACCATAAAGATGATTTCAGGTACATTGAGCTTTTCGCGTTCACTGACTTCTATTGCGATAACGAATAATATAAATAGAACTAGGAAGCTAAAGAGTGTGGTCAGTGCAGGGTCTACGATGTCAAGAGAAGTTGACCATACTTGAAATATTCAAGTACGGAACGTATTGCTGGTACTTTGAGACTGTGGAACACATGTAACCTGACGGATCATTTCATAAAGCAATGAACGAACCGATAATGGTCAAGAAGTGGGGCCTTATGTGGATCATAGAAATGGATAGGTGTCCGCTTGTAAGTCTAAGTAGAAGTTTGATGATTTTAAGGCAAAAAAAAATGAAGAATAGATGAGTAACATACATCAGACAGGATGGAGTGACTGCTTTCGGCTTGATAGACACATTTTCCCCTTATTACTGTTAGATGGGTTGATGTGCCCAGGGGTATGATGTCACTCACGACCAAATCGCGTTGATGACCTTTTGGCAAGAAGAGCTTTTGATAAAACGCTTCGATCTACCTAGTATGGCTAATTCGATTGCGTTTCCCACTCTGTCTTCCAAGTCGTCATCTCTCTCTGTCCGCGCTTGCTGAAGTATTTGAGGGTCTGCGCCATTATAAACCGGCCAAGTTGTTGTAAGAGTGAGCGTAAGTCGCAGCATGCTGTTTCCAAAGTCACGAAATGTACGGATGGCAAGTATTTCGCAAAGTTCTGCGCGGGATCCAGAAATGGTTGAGGTGAGGATGTTGTCATCGCGGAGAAAGTGGACTCGGTTGAGCAAAAGGCAAAAGACGACGGACATGTTGCCATTGCGTTGAATGGAAGTGTACTTCTCGACAAGAGGTTGGATGAGTGTGTAGGTGATATCCGGTGATGTTAACTAGATAGTGAATCAGCTAGGTTTATGTGATAGTGCTGGTAGGGTGCTCACGGCTTCATAAGTCAACGGCGTGTCTAAAGGCATTGATTCAGCTCATGCGCCACCTGAGAAGCAGAGAAGCGGGGAAAGCCTCACCAATAAAGAGCTACCGAGTGGAACGGAGAATGGTTAGAAGGTATTCCTTGCAAAAATAAAATCCAGCGTTCGACGTGCAAATCATAGAACTTGACTGAGAATGCATTGATTGCCCAACCAGTTCCAGGGGCAGACTATGACATCACACGTTGAAGAAAAAAAGTAAAGCTTACCATCATGTCCTGGGGCAATATTAGCCACATGCAAGGCCATAAACCAGCCTTAGGACTCACGGATCTAATCATATGAATAATTGGGTACACCTTGGTGGACTCGACATCGTCACTAAGACGGTGGGAAGGGTGAGGTGTTGAACGGCGAGCTGTGAAGAAAAGCATACTGACTAGCGCAGCAGCGGCTCGTGCTCAGGCTGAGCTTCAGACATTGTAGATTATAAAGACAATGGGCATGAACCGCAATTCGCTTGAGCAATTTTAGCCACTAGCTTGAGTGACACGGACGAGTTGTAAATTCATCTCCGACACGAGTAGACGCGTTGTTTGTCCTCGTCCTTTGCTGCCTCGCGTCCGTCTTCTGAATAGAAACTTCTCATTTTTTGCGCCACATGTGCGACAGAGGGCCGTGGGTCCTCAGCATAGCCCGTGTGCAGCTCGTGGTTGAGCTCAGACCAAGCTTCGGTGCAGACAAATGCCACTGGTCTCGATCAGCAGATTTGAAACTCCGCTTCACGCGTTGTCGCGCGTCCCGAGCCACCTGACCTAAGACCAGCTCAACAGCGCTCAGCCCCCGAATCCCCCTCATTCCTCTCTAATCATGCAGGCGGGTCCGCGAGCTCCAGGCAGCAACCAGCCACCAGTCAAAATATATAATGCGGTGTACTCGTCTGTCCAAGTGAGCCTCTCCTCATTTTCGTCAGTTATCATTTAACGCGCCCGCGTCACTTAGGTCTATGAGTGCATGGTCAGGGGTATCGCGGTCATGCGCAGGAGAAATGACTCGTATGTCAACGCGACTCAGATTCTAAAAGTGGCTGGCGTCGACAAGGGCCGCCGTACCAAAATTCTCGAGAAGGAAATATTGCCTGGGAAACATGAGATAGTGCAGGGCGGCTATGGCAAATATCAAGGAACCTGGTACGCGTCTATCGGCTACTCGCATCACGCACTCCTCATTTTTATATGCCTTATGCTCAAGGATTCCTCTCGAGAAGGGACGGGACATAGCAGCTCAATTTGGTGTCGCGCCATTGTTGTCCCCCCTCTTCGATTTTACTCCATCAACAAATTCGTTGTCTTCTCTTCCTGTTGGTACACCTGGTGGTACAGCATCACCACGGCCTTTATCTGCATCTTCCTCTTACTCAAGTATTGGCCAGACTGGTAGCTACTTGCCCGCAATGCCCTCCGCCCTGGCTCCACCGCCCATTATGCCTGGGTCGGCTCTTCGTTTGTTAAACCAAGGACGTGCCCAAGGTCTATTTACTCCTTCCACATCGGGTTTAAACCCCTCATCACGGACTGCAGGGTTCGCTTCCCCCTCATTCACAGGGGGTGGGTATGGACAGACCCTGTCCTCCCAAACACCACCTCCATCCTCATTGAAGCGGAACCGCTCTGAGGCAGACGTAGATATTGCAGGGGGCCGTTCCGTCGGGCACTACACATCCTCCTTTCATTCGTCCTCTCAACCTGCCTCCCTTGATTCTGCGGCAGATATTCAAATGAGTGACCGATCTCGACCACCTTCCGCAGGGCCACACGCGAATGGTGAAGAAGGGCCGTCTCCCGCCAAACGCCCCCGTAAGGATTCCTCGCCCCACATCTCTTCCTCACAAATATCATGGCAGCTTCCGTCCCGTAACCAGACTCAATCATTATCATCTCTTCGGGACGCGCGATCCACGCCGCAGCTTGGGGCAAATGGTGTATCACGTCCTCCAAGCGCACTCGCCGCTACAAATGCTCCACCTAATGGTTCTCCCGACGTTGATGGACATACAGCACGCTTTGCATCGAAGCCATCAGTATCACGTCTCGTAGATCCGTCGGCTCCGTTGAGGGACACTCGGCGGGCTGCAGTTGTTGCTGCCATATGCCAACGCGATGACCCCGGGCCTGTACTCGATATTCTTCGTGAGATCACTTCAGCTCTACTGGTAAATCAGAACCAATCTCCCACCGGATTGGACGTCGATATTATCATTGATGACCAAGGTCACACTGCTCTACATATGGCAGCTAGCCTCGCGCGTCAGCAGACTATGGAGACATTAATTGCGAATGGGGCAGACATTCATCGTGGCAACTACCTTGGCGAGACTCCGCTTATCCGAGCTTGTCTTGCCACAACCAATGCCGACCAGCAAACATTCGGCAACACAGCGTCCATCCTTCACCAGTCCATCCACACCCTTGACACCTCTCGTAAATCCGTTATTCACCATGTAGTTTCTCTGGCGGGTGTATGTGGGAGAGCCGTCGCAGCGCGGTATTATCTGGAACAAATATTTATGTGGATTGCCCACCACCAGGGTGGCGACTTCAAATCCCTTGTGGATCTGCAGGATGAACATGGGGATACAGCGTTGAATATCGCTGCAAGAGTGGGTAATAGAAGTCTAGTGAGAACCCTTTTGGATGTTGGGGCGAACCGAATATTGCCCAATAAACTTGGCTTGAGGCCAGGCGATTTCGGTGTTGAGACTGAGGTCAGTAGCGAACTTTCTGTTTCACAATTCCTCATCATTTATGTTCATGATTAGGAGCTAAGCGGGGGACCGCGGGCGGAAGATATCTTGGCTAACCTTCGAACAGGACCACCCGCCCCAGTTCAGAAGAGCCAGGATGTCATTGCTGGTAATTCTCCTTGATTTTCATTTGTCAACCGTTTCTTACATTCTAGCAGACATGACAACGATGATTCAAGGCTTGAGTGCCGAGTTCCAGAGCGAAGTCAAAGCTAAGCAGGATGCCCTCGATGTGACGCAAGCACATCTGCGTGCCGCTACCCGTGAATTGGCGGAGCAACGAAAGCAGGTCTCGACTTGGCAATCGCGTTGTAGCGAACTCGATCAGATTAGTCATCGGATGCGTAACGTTGAGAAAGCAATCGTTGATGAAGACCAGTTTGATTGGACGGGCCGGACAGATTTAGATGGAAATGATGCACGAGAATCAGCAGGTCCGGCATTCCAGTGGCGTGGCTCTAACTCAACAATGGTCGGCATTGGCGGGTCAGTTGACATCTCGTTCAGCGTTGATGCGGAACCACCAATACCAACCGGTGATTCGGTAGCGAACTTGATAAGGTTGAAAAGGTTGAAGATTTGGCATCTGAGGATGGAGGACTTGATGAAAGCAAGGCTGAAGACGCTACAAGGTGCAAGCGCAGAGAAGGAGTATCAGTGCAAAAAAATCGTGGCGCTGTGCACTGGAATACCAGTTGACAAAGTCGAGGGGGTAAGGTTTGGTTGCGCATTCTTTGTTTGATTCGACTGAATAATGCATTACAGATGCTGGAGAACCTAGTCATTGCCGTTGAAAGCGAGTCACAAGGTGTCGATATTGGTCGTGTTTCTGGCTTCATGCAGAAGGTTTGCCAAGCTTCATTATTAAACCATGTATGTTCTGACAACATTGTGCCTAGGTTCGTGACGGTATTATTTAGCTGATCGTTGGACAAACTCTTCGCCATTCATTGTTAATACTCATGCCGATACTTGAATGGACTCTTCATAGTACCACACTTTGCATTTCGAAGTTATGATTCCAATAAGTCTTCTTTATGATAAGGTTACCTACACATCCTCAGGAGCAAACAGCTGGAAGTTACGGTTGTAGGTACCAGAAGCAATAAGGTTACCGTCGCTGGATATATCCACTGACATGACCTTCCCTGCATCAGTTGACAATGTTCGTAGCAATTGCCAATCATCTGCACTCCAAAGCTTCACAAGACCATCATAGCCCGAACTGACAAAGAATAACCCAGAACGATATTTCCACTCCTCGAAAAGCGTAGCGGAATCCTTTTCAGGCACGTCCTTGGATGTGTCGGTATCTGTGTTATCCATTATCACGTCCGTAGATGGCGGTGAAGATTTGAAATAGAGGTCGTTAGCATGGAAAAATCTGACTTCGGAGACATTTGAGAGATGGGCGGGAATAGTATATAGTGATTTTAGCGATCGCATGTCCCATATGCGAATTGTGTCATCTCCTGCACCAGTCGCGATTTGGTACCTGTAATATATAGAAGATATACCATGAGCGAAGAATCCAACTGAAGCGTTAGAGAATCATCCGAACCCGTTGGGCGAGAACCCAAGTGAAAATATAGCTTGAATGTGGCCATCAAGGACCATGGCGGTTCTTCCTGTTCGCAAGTCCCACACGCGACCGATGGCATCAAGTCCCCTTGTCCAATATCAGCCATCCATCATTTTGTACGATGGAGTAGATACACATACCCAGACGCGACCAAGGAGCCATCATTTTGGAAATCGACGCAGTAGACTTCCTTTGAATGACCCTCTTGTAGAAGTAACTCTTTCGATGTGTTGACATCCCACAGCCGCCATGTCGTATCGAAACTGGCACTCGCAACGTAATTTCCAGACGGATGAAAAGCGACGCGACAGACGCGGTCTTGATGGCCCCTCATTATTGATATGGGTGTTTCACTTACAAGGAGAGCTAAAATGACTGATAATAAAAGAGAAAGGATGCGCACCTATTTACCGACCATAGGTTGACATTACCTTCTCCGCCACCGCTTACAAGATTAACCACTTCAGCCCCCTGCGTCAGAGTTGCCTGTGGGTGCCACGCGATACCACCCACACGATCATCATGACCTGACCTGGGATCGTGATTATCAAGAGTGAAAACAAGGTAGGACGGACCTCGTAGAGAACGGATTGGAGTACATGCAGGAACGTTCCACAGCTTTACTGTACCAGACCAACTTCCAGTTGCAAGAATTTCATTATTGGGCGCAAATCGTACTTGCGATATTGGTCGCTCGTCACCAATTTGGGAGCCAAGGTTTGCAAATTTCTGATTCTTCTTAACATATATAACAGATAGATTTTTGAATAACACTGACTTTGACCTCTGTAAAAACCTTCTTCCGTAGATCAACAATGCGTCCTAGGTCCATTTTGCTGTCTATTCGCTGTTGGGCGACGCGCTTTTGAGCTCTGCCGAAGAAAGAAAGGGGGAAAGAGTGTGGTAAGCACCTTGCACTTTGCCCATCGTTAGGATAAATCCAACCTGGGGAGGGAGTACTCCGCTATCCGCCTTCGAGCCTCAAGAAGCTCTAGTGAACCTGGGGAATAAAATTCCTCTTCCTAGAGGGTGGGTTGGTCAGTGGACGACATGATTTAAGAAGGTGATTTACGCGCCTCTTCGTCACTCTCTGATGAAGAATCATCCACTTGCATGGCATCGTCCCCCCTAGCTGCATTTATCTGTGACAGAACATAGATCAAACGATCCCTACGGTCTGCAGCCTGGAAATCCGATCAATGCTAATTCGTAACATTTTTTCTGCGCACGCACACGTTCACCGAAGAGTGTTATAGGTTCACCTATCTCCCGCAAACGCGCCTTGACACGGTTGTCGTCGGTGGGGACGGCCATACTCCTAGCCTTCCTTTTCCTTTCGAGTTCATCGAGTATGACTCTATTTTCAAGCCTTGCGCGGTCTGTCCCGAGATAGTTGCCATCGTCGGCGAGAGTGTCGTACGTGAGTTCGCTCATGGAGGGAGAATACTGGAAACTTCGTTGAAGCCTGGAGTAGTATTTGATATTCACGGTTTTACCAAACAACCGATTTGGGTTTCACCCAAAGACTCGGAATGGCTGATATCCAATGTTCAGCCAACATGTCAATCTTCGACTGATACATCGCGTCCTAATACCTTCAAGGGTAAATATCTACCAAATTGGTTCTCAATGGTTGTATCTGTACCTATTAGATGGACTGCACTGTTCGCATCTTGACGCAAAATGAAGTCACGGGCAGCGGTTATTTTGTTTGTGCTAAGATGCCGCCTGGGCAACCATTGTGAAGGTGATGAACGCGTTCCTGTCATAAGCTCAACCCCCCTCGAGTCTCTTTGACAACTACAGGCCATCTCTGGCACCGATCTACCGAGTTCATTC
Organism: Myochromella boudieri; assembly: GCA_018221655.1. Lineage (NCBI taxonomy): Eukaryota > Fungi > Basidiomycota > Agaricomycetes > Agaricales > Lyophyllaceae > Myochromella > Myochromella boudieri. Next base: position 70,130 of record JABCKU010000013.1, on the reverse strand, counting down.
TCTCCTGTTCCGTTTCTTTATAGCTCCGTTACCCTCTGCCATGTATCAACCAGGCCCTTCGAGCCCCATCACTCCAAGCCTCATGAGCCATCATCTGAGCCCTGAGCAGTCGTCCAGTAAGCCTCGGCCAGACGATTGTACGATTTCAAGTTCGTGTCTTTTGCACACTCCTGCTAATAGTCTGGTTCCAAAGACGTTTACTTCGAACGTTCGACGGCTGATTTCACATCTGACGCTGTTGCCCGGTCTACCGCCGCCAAACTAAAGCTTGAATCGTACTATAAGGTTGCTGTGGACGCTGCTATAGAGCGTAACGCAAGGTTCGTTAGTATTTACTAGGATCCACTTTAGGTATCTCAACAGCCCCTGTAGGCGAATCGAACTTGAAACAAGGTTAACCCAAATCCACACGGGCGATGCGAAGGAGCGGGAGATTCGCAAGTATGGCCGGACGGAATCTCAGCTTCTACGTCTGAAGAGGACCAAAATCGGGCTGTCCGACTTCAGGACAGTGAAAGTCATTGGCAAGGGTGCATTTGGCGAGGTACGCGACCTCTGACGCGCGCTGTGATGTTCCTGACCACCCTTGACAGGTGCGCTTAGTGCAGAAGCTCGACACTGCGAAGGTGTATGCGATGAAGAGCCTGCAGAAAGCTGAAATGCTGAAACGTGATCAGGTAGGTTCATATTACTCTGCATCTTTGCTCAGCACCACACTTATTGTTCATAGTTGGCCCATGTCCGTGCCGAACGAGATGTCTTGGCGGAATCGACCTCACACTGGGTCGTGCAATTGTTCTACTCATTCCAGGATCCGCTCTACCTGTATCTCATCATGGAATTCCTACCAGGTGGCGACCTGATGACCATGTTGATGAAATATGACGTTTTCTCGGAGGATGTTACGCGGTTCTACATGGCTGAATGTATCTTGGCCATCGAGGCGGTGCATAATCTTGGTTATATTCATCGGTCTGTCGACCTTACTCGACTTTCGACTCGGCACTGAACAAAACTTCAGCGACATCAAGCCAGATAATGTCTTGATTGACAAAAATGGGCACTTGAAACTTTCAGACTTTGGGCTCTCTACTGGTTTGCATAAAACGACAGATGGTGAATACTATAAACGCTTCCTGGAGCAGGAGAAGACGAGGGACCCGGCTCGTAATAGTGTTCAGGTCAACGCCATTAATCTCACTATGAGTCGTGAGCAAATAGCAACGTGGAAAGCCAACCGGCGGAAACTGGTGCGTAGCGTTACGATATTGTACCCCGCTTCTCCTGATACTTGAAAGGCGTACTCTACGGTTGGCACGCCTGACTACGTATGTGTTATGATTGGGATGACTAGCATGTGCCTTGGTACTGACATCCTGTACCAGATCGCGCCTGAGGTATTCCTTATGAAAGGTTACGGCAAAGAGTGTGATTGGTGGTCACTGGGTGCCATTTTCTTTGAATGTCTGGTTGGATATGCACCCTTCTGTTCTGACAATCCTGGAGACACTTATAAAAAGATAATCGACTGGCCAAATTACTTATACTTCCCAGAAGAAGTCTTCATCTCCAGGGACGGTGAAGATCTTATTCGCAGGTTCGCAAGTTTCCGTTCTTGCATTTCAGGGGCAAGGCTGAACCAGCCGTCGTAGTTTGATGACATGGGCGGATTCGCGTCTGACCGTTACTCAGATCAAAACGCACCCATTTTTCTACGGCGCAGATTGGAACTCTCTCCGTCACATCGAACCACCGTTTGTGCCTCGTCTACATTCTATTACAGACACGTCCTATTTCCCCACAGACGACCTTGGGAACATGCCGGATCAATTAGAAAAGGTCGAGGGTGTTGGTGCCGAGAAAGATCTGGCTTTCCTCGGGTGCGGTGCCGCTTGCATTGGTATTTACCGTCCGTCAGCTAACAATTTCATCCAAAATCAGATTTACCTTCAAGCGATTCACGGGTGGCGCACAAACTTCAGGTTGAACAGTATATTTTCCCCCTCCCTCACTTGTATTGCAGCAGAATATGTACAAATTGTAACCGTAGATGGAATGGATAGCACAATGCACGCGGCGCGGATGATAAGAACAGATGGAAAAAGCATTTTTGCTGGGATGCGGGGTTAAATACGCGAGTTGGTAATCGATGTACCAGGTCTATTTTGGGCGGGCCGGACCAGGTCCGAACTATGTTATTCCGGCTGCCGACTTCCTCTTGCCCTGATCATCTGGTCATGGAAAGTACAAAATACGTTCAGCCTTGGACACTCTCTCTTTTCTCCCACCACCCCGTCCCTACTTATTCATATCATTATGTCCTTGGATACTGGCAATGCAGCAATCTATGACCCTCGCAAAGTTCTCCAGCACCCCCAGTTCAGAATTCTCGCTGAGGGAGAAAAGCCCTCCAAGGAGGCCAACATTGCTGCCTTCTACAACCCTGCCCACCAGATTCACCTTGTAGAAAAGCCTAAGCCCGTACCTGGACCTGGCCAAGTCCTCGTCCATGTTCGCGCCACCGGAATCTGTGGGTGAGTGCAGTCCACCATGGCTGAGATCGGAATCAGGCGTCTGACTCGACCCAGGAGCGACGTTCATTTCTGGCAACATGGAAGAATTGGTGACTCTATGGTTGTCTCAGATGAAGTGAGATTTTTTTGTTTTATTTGAGAAGCTGTCATACCGATTCTTGTGATTGAGTGTGGATCAGGTCACGAATCTGCTGGTGAAGTTGTTGAGGTCGGTGAAGGAGTTACACAGTGGAAAGTTGGTGAGATCACGATATTTCCGTGATCGACCCGAGTCCTTGCTAACCCATGTCTTATCAGGCGATCGTGTTGCAATTGAAGCGGGTGTACCATGCTCCCAGGCATCCTGTGATGCTTGCCGTACTGGACGGTACAATGCTTGCCCAGATGTTGTCTTCTTCTCTACCCCGCCTTTCCACGGTCAGTTTTCACTCGATTTCTGCAAGCCATTGCGCTCATGATTGTTCCAGGTACTTTGACGAGATGGCATCTTCACCCAGCACAGTGGCTCCACAGACTTCCTGACGGGGTTACCTTTGAGGAGGGTGCTCTTTGCGAGCCCTTAGCTGTTGCTTTGGCAGGTATTGAGCGCTCTGGCCTTCGCCTTGGTGATCCTGTCTTCATTGCGTATGTCGTATTTTCTACTTCTTGGAATGTCTCGTCAGCTCACAAACGATTCCATTACAGTGGTGCCGGCCCTATCGGCCTGATCTCCTTGCTGTCTGCCAGGGCTGCAGGTGCAGAGCCCATCGTTATCACAGATCTATTCCAAAGCCGGCTAGACTTCGCCAAGAAACTTGTTCCTGGTGTCCGCACCATCTTGATCCAGCGTGGATTGTCTCCCAAAGAGCAGGCGGAGAAAATCAAGGCCGCCGCTGGTGTACCCTTGAAGGTTGCCCTTGAATGCACTGGTGTAGAGAGCAGTGTCCACACTGCAGTTCATGTATGTCTTACATACTCCTCGGTTAAAGGCAGTGGTTGATGTACTTCTCTCTAGTCGATGCAGTTTGGCGGTAAGGTCTTCATCATTGGCGTTGGAAAGAACGAACAGAACGTGAGTAGAAATACTTTTGGTTGTACCAACCTCTCTAAAGATCTTCTCCCTAGTTCCCCTTCATGCACCTAAGTGCCAACGAGATTGATGTCAGCTTTCAGTACCGTTATGCAAACCAGGTACGTAGACAAAGAATCAAGAGCTGTTTTCTTGTAATCTAATTACCTTGGTCAATAGTACCCCAAGGCTATTCGCCTTGTTTCTGGAGGTTTAATCAACCTCAAACCTCTCGTTACTCACCGTTTCGCACTCGAGGATGCAGTTTCGGCTTTCCATGTTGCAGCGGATCCGGCTCAGGGTGCTATCAAAGTCCAAATTCAAGATTGAGAAAGCGAAACTTGACATGTTTAACTTTAATAATGGGTTTTATGTAGTCTTTTAGGATTCTCAATACAGGTTTTCTTTGTTCATTACCGTCCGAAAGAGTATACAAGGACGAAAGATTGTACATACACTGCAGGTCCAAGACAGTCTAGGAACGAAAGATATAAATAGACCGATCATGGGTATCACCACCGTCGTGTCGGACTTGCTGGGCCGTTATCATCATTGCGTGGGCGTCTTGGCCATCCGGAATCTACAGGCTTGGGCGGAATATCATTTGGGCGACCACGCCCTCTGCCCCGAACGGCACCTCCTCCACGCCAGCTTCTACCCCCACGATCATCACGATCATACCCCGAAGCAGTTTGAAATTCTGCTGGTCGATCCCACGACAACGGCGTAGGTCGAGGTTGTCCATGCATCGGAGGGTTTGGTTGTGCCCCTTGTTGAGGGGGCGCATGGTACCCTCCGTTGTATTCTTGGCTGTGATTTCCCCAGGATGGAGGCTGGGGGGTCAAGTAAGAGTGCGGCCGCGGCGGCATCATGGGAGGTGGTGGTGGTGGCCCACGTTGAAGTGGCATGTGCTGATGTTGCTGTTGTGGCGGATGTTGCGGCTGCGCTTGGGGCTGAGCGGGCGGTATCAGGGGAATAACACCATTCGAAGTAAGTGTTTGAATCATTAACTGTATTTGTTCCGGGGTCAGACTTGCAACTTCAGCTGCAATATTGGTGGGTAAAGGAGGTGCAGGCGTAACTTGGGCACTGGGAAACGACGGAGTCGGTGCATTAGGAATCAAAGGAGGCTGTGCAATTTGTGAAGCTGGTAGGAAAGCGGGAATGGTGGGCGCGGCGGGCGCTGGGGGCGGGGCTAGTTTTCCCTTGAATAGAATCCAAATACCAATAAGTAGATTGGTTTTCCGAAGTTTTGGCAGATGCAGCCCATCCAACAATTCCATGTAGTCAGGTAGAGGATCGCTTGAAAGCAATGGAATAATGTACAGCTCACGTCCCGGATGATGATCCTTAGGGCGGTTACCCCACGGGAAGACAAGTCCATGACGGCTGATGGTAAATAGGATGTCAACGAGAAGATATCGAATGAAATTTATGGTGTACATACCTCTTGGCTATCAAAAAGTCGCTTAAAATGCGGAAGCCAACCTCAGCGGATCCAGACGCAGGGGAAAACGCGACTGCGATGAGTTCCTTTGTTGGGTTCATCCTCATCTGCAGTAGAAATTTACCCGAGTCATTGACTGGCACGCGTCCGTCAATACGGAGTAGGTCAGATGGGAATAGTGTCTTCCAAAGCACTGAAGTATGCTCCAATGCCCGCCCCCCTACCTGTCGTGCAAAGACAGGGGTCTCTTGCGGAATAGTTGAGTCTAGAGGCATGTTGATCTATGAATTCAAGCTAAACTTACTTGATTGTTAAGGTTAAAAAAACGGCGACTCACTTTTCCAGTCCATACATGAGGAAGCGCGTCAAGAGCCGCCTGCTGGGCTTCAACAGATGAAGCCAAGGAGTCTTTCTCTTCAAGGAACATATCGAAGTCCAGGTCATCAGCGTCTCCACCTTCAGAATCCATGGCGATATCCTTATTTTCGTTAATCAGGGGTGCGGATGTAGCTGTTGGCTGTTCCGGTGGCGAGGTAGGGCTCCCCTTCTTGGGGGCAGTCCAAAGTGCATTTAAATCGAAAGAAGCTGAGTTAGGGTGATCCACTTTCTGGGCGAAGGGTGAAATGCCTGTCGGTGAGACAAGAGGTAGGTCAGGCGCCAGAGTTTCAGACATAGGGCTAGGTGCTTCAGCAGTAACAAGCTGAGATGGCGGTGGCGGTGGTGACGAAGTTTTTGTCGCCACCGTAGTAGGAATTTCCTCGTCGATGTTGATGAAATCAGCAAGATTCAGTTCCGGTTCGTCTGAAAGGTGTGTCGTAAAAGTAGGGTTCATCTGACCACTTTCAGTCGCAAAAGTGGGAGACGATGGAGCCAACACCTCACTCGGCATCATGCTCTGAAGAGGGATCTGTGGTGGCCCACCCCACAAGTGTTGAGCTACTACGGGTGATTCTGGAACGTCAGAGACTGAAGCAGTACGTTGACGAGCTTGGGTCTGAGCTCGCAGCCGTGCCATCCGTTCCCTGTCACGCCTTTCCTCCTCCTCCCTGCGGGAACGATCCGCATCCAACATAGTGGACCTCCGGCCATGAACATCCTCAATATCCTCCAGCCCTTTGTGCGTGATCTTTGCACGGGGAGCTGTGGTAGGTACCAAGATTGAATGCTCTAAAGCTTCTTTCTCAGCAATCTTGATTGATTGTTTCGTTTCCTCGTTTGCTAGGTCAGTGGACGACATGAGAGAGATCTCTTTGGGCGTTATCTCAGCGGCTACTATCCGTTGGTGGATAACGACACGATCAACTTTGCTTAAATTAAACTGAAGCATTCGAAAACGATCCCTACAAAAGCACATCAGTAAGGCGTTGCAGGTGCATTGTAAAAAACACAACGCACTTGTAGTTAGAACCTGCAGAAAGCTGACCGTGTTTTTCGGGCTCAGAATATATTTCGAAAATACATTTCTCAAGCTCATCAGCGAAGTGCTTGGACTCATCCACCAATACAGCTTTCTCGTCATCTGTTAAGCTATCCAGAGACTTTTGGACTATAGTCGTCTCGCCGCCCTCACTGCTAACGCGTACATGAGGATACCTGAAAAATATATCTCGAGAAAGTTCTTCCAATTTTCCTAAACAATATTTTCGCGTAGGATCGTCAGTTGGAAGTGCAGCATCTGATTTCTTTCTTTTAGGAGGAGGAGGCGAGTTGTGCGTTTGGTGGCTCTTGCGCTTTAACATGTTTGGAGCGGGCGAGCCAGAAACCTTGCGAATACGGTGTCTGCGTGGTTTGCCATCATTAGAGGCTTCAGAGTCGGATTCAGAAGAGAAAGAGAGACGGCGAGTCTGACGCTACAGTGACATGAGGTGGAAGCAAGCAAATAGGAGACATATGAACGTACCTTGCCTGCAGCATTTTTTTTTGATTTTGGGCTGTCGGCTACGTACTCATCCTCGCTGCTAGGGTCAATATCTGATTCAGACACTGGGGGCTCCACTGGACTATCCCGCTTGATCCGCTTTGTCGTTGGCTGTTTCTTCAGAGCAGGAATTGAGGCAGGCTCGGTGCTGCTGCACTCTTCGAAGGCTTCTGGTCCTTCCCAAGTCACTGAGATAAAGAGAAAAACATGTCAGACAGTTGAACACATGACCAAGAGAAACAAGGATCGGGAATTGCACAACACAACCGTAACACCTTCAATGAGATGAAAAAAATCAAGCAGAATTCACGAAATGATAAGCAAAAGGTTCAAAAATAGGTGCGCCGTCGAAGCGACTCTGTGTGCCACTCATAAGGAGCGAACTGCCTCTCAGGGATGCTCAATAAGTGAAGATTCTACTCATGGGCACCCTTGTACCTTGAGGACTGAGCGGTTTACTACGGGTCTTTCGAATAGAGAGACAGGTAGAGAAACGTCACTACTGACAGCAGACGACGGACGACGGGGCAAAATGAAAGTTACATAGATAGTCTTTCTCCACCAGTACAGATTGCGTGGAGGACACAACAGCTAATGTGGTACATGTAAAGGAAGACCCATTGTACTCACTAGTTGTTCGACGACCGGACGTCGTATTACAAGATGGACAAATATACACATCTGTGGAGGAAGTTGGTTGTGAGAGACGTTCGAAGGGTGAATGAAAAGGACTCACTGATCTCCTCCGCATCCTCTTCCTTCAAATCTACACAACTAAAGTGATACCTATTTCGGTACAGTGAGTCGGGTTTCGTAGATTGCAGTACACGACAAACCAAATGTTGCATTCACCACATTGTACCATGGGTGTCCCGTCATCGCCTTTTCTGCAGGTACAGTACACGGCTGGCGTTGATCGAGTTGATCTCCTCTTGGTCGGAGGAGCTTTAGAAGGCGTTTTTGTAGTCATCTTTGAGCTTTTGCTTTTGACATTTTCCTTGTCTGGATGATCCGAATTCGGGCCCTGAGCCGCTTGAACAGTTTTGCTAGGTTGCGCCTTTACTTTCTGCTCCTTCTTGGCTATGGTGGCTACAGTATCTTTAGATGTGGAAGCCGCAGCAGACCTGGTCCTTGCGCGAGTGCTCATCGCAGATGAAGATCAGCCTGTCTTGATTGGTTTCCCAGTCGTCAAGGATGTGAAGAAAACAGGTTTCGCACTCCGCTCGTGGCTCAGTCACGTCACATCACATTGATCACATGCTAAGCCATTGAGAATCAATAGGTGCAAACCTAGCAAACCAGTGCCAGCCCAATGCCTTCAAGTTGAAGTTCGTAGTCAGACGTAGAGTCTGGCAATGGCCAGATACCAATCGACAACTCAACGGTATAATGGCTAAACATGCTGGCTTTTGAATGCTTCAGCTTTAGATTCTCTCAGAAGGCGTGGCGTCTACACCGCAATGGATCTGGTGGTGGTCAGCTTATCTTCACATCCCATCGATGAGTTCTGTTCATATATAGCGGCACTGACGTTATATACATATACTACCTTTAGGGTTAAGAAGCCTGTCGATGTATGACAATCGCACACCGGCATTTGTGTATTTTTCTTCACACATGCCCAGTCTTCGAATTATTCTCAGATGCTGATCCGAACATCTCCAAGAGTCTGCAAGGTCATGTTATGCTCTTTCAACATTAATCTACTCACTTCTTTTCACTTCGTATGCCCGGACTGATCAGAATACTGCCTTACGGTGGGAGTGATTAGCAAAATGTGCTCTTCAAGAGACTGGATAGTTACACATGTGCTAAGACATTCCGTCTATCTGCCACGTTACGCCTTTCCTCCTCGCTTCCTCCCGTCGACTTCGCGTTCTTACAAGTCATCATCACGGAGACTTGCACTTATCATCAGCAACGTGCCCCCACGGCATGCACGGGTTACCCGACATTGTACTTCTGTTGGTGCAATCTTACTTTTAACTCCACATGCATGACCATCAGACCATTCCGATTAGTGTTGTCTGTCCAGGCTGTCCGCAATATATATCTTCCCCAATGAGGATTCGTAACTGATCGACGTCTCGCCGACTCGGTCCGTTGGTCCCAACCAACCTCACGTCATGTGCGGAGACCAGGATGTCTTTGCACAAACTCTCGAGAACACCTAACGACAACTTCTCTGTCCGTCGCATTGGGCTCCCAAGGGAGTATTTGATGAGTAAACACACAATTACTATTCAATACGCGTCATTGCCCGAGCTGGACCAGTCTGGAAATACACGTGATCGTCTCCTGTCCGTCAGAGGCAGCTTCGAAGCCACACTCAGCTGAATCATTCAGTAACTGATTGGGTTTATCTTGCCGACTTCAAGGCGTCTTCTTCGGCAGGTCGACATGGGTCACTTACGACAGATGGGGCAAATTTTCCTGCGACCCAAAATCCTCACTGTCGCAGTTTGCACCGCCCGCTTTTCTCAGCAAATGGCCGAATCAGTCGACATGGGGTCATCTGGTAAGGGCGGGGATGGACCACATAAAAATAACCTCGGAGGAAACGTCACAATTCGCAAGGACTACCACCTTACCTCATGGCTGTCGTATTCAATTACTTAGTCTTGTCAGCGCGGAACCTGAATACACTCTGGTTATTGATATGATGGGAGTTGCTGAGTGCGTCATGTCCTCATCATAGGATGTACTTTGCATTTGTCAGTGTGGTACGATTCCTCCATAGGTATACTGAGTGTCTTCCCCCATGTGCGTATTACAACGCTACAAAGGCTAACAGTGCAACATTATCGGCTAAGAAGCGAAGTACGAAACCTGGGTTTGTGTGATTTTTGTGAATTCGTTTTCCGACAAATCAACCAAACACGGAAACAGTTGCCAGTCTGAGAAGTCCTTGTCAGGGTTTACCGAGGCACACACAGGACTCTTCCAATTCGAACTCCCGTTCCTTCAAACCGGTCAGGTGAAGTAGCGGTGGCGGTCACTCCCCTGGTCCCTCCAGTCAGTGTGTCATCTCGGCGGCCTACCCTTCTTCAAACGCTTGCAGTCGTCCCACCGACTTGCAGCCTACCTTGTCAACGGCGGCAGCTTGCAGGCGTTGGCCCACTGAGTATATACCCCCTTGTGCAACGACTTTCACGACCAGGATACGCATCAGAGGTTGTTGACCGCTCAGGCAGAGTGTGGTTATCGCCAAAGTACGTAGTTTACTTTCCTTTCCCTGTGACATTGGTGGAAGTAGTACAATGTGGTTCAACCTTCTGTCTGCCCACCTGCCAAAAGTCAACGATTCCCAATCATGATATGACTAGTTGACTGTTCACCCCTTCTAGATCCTTTGGAGAATAGTACGACCGCCGGAGTGTTCTCGTAATATACCCAGCCTTCACCACGGTTCTGCCCTAGCCGACAGCCTCTCACCGATAATTCATGGCAGCAGCTGTTCTTCAGACTCGCAGCAAGGTTTCTGTCTCCGGTCCTTTCCATCTTAATTCACACCAACTTGCCAGTGCACCATCTCATGCATCGTCTTCTCGTTCACCAGAACTCTCGGATACTTCTTCTGCCATCTCCATGTCCTCTCCAGTATCCTCGCCGTCGACCAAGGCATTTGGTCGATTTCGTTCAGCGATGGAGCAGAGCATACGACAAGCAACTCGATCAAAGAAAGCACAACCACCGTCTACAGATAACGCTGCCACGATTACCACCAGGAAGGGCAAAGGCAAGGAAAAAGAAAAAGAGGTAGTTAGAGAGCTCCCACGCAAGGAGAAGGAAAAAACTGGCATGCTCCGAAGACTTGAATCCAAAGTCACATTCCGCAGAGCTGGCCGTGAAACACCTTCTCCATTACCACCACTACCTATAGAGAAGGATCCGGTCAATAAAGTACGGGCCGCAGGCTTTGCCAGCTTTGTTACTCCTTCAATGCGTCAAGGGTCTATGTCATCACCCTCTCTACATCTTTACTCCCAAGCTTTGCCCTCTCCGAAGTCGCGCCCAGCTATTCCTGTTTCATCATCTTCAAATAGTGGAGTGCTCGCTACCCCCACTCGCGAGCGTACTCGGCGGCAAAGCCTACAGCCTCTGAAGGCAGGGATCAGTGCTCCTGCCCCTCTGGCGGCGCGCCGCGAGGTTCACGGCGATGGACAGATCAATCCTTCCGTCCATCAATATCCCATCTCACGTCACAGGTCGACGAAATCTGTACCACTTGCCCTCCCTTCCTCACCCTCTACACCATCTAGTCACAACAGACGAGTTGACGACAGTGACAGTCAGTCGGCAGAGACACCAACGCCGACCAGACGGATACATGACATCCCCAGCCCTCCGAGCACTCCGACACCCATGTCGAGCTCGGGGAACCAACTTGGCCGCATCTATTCTCGAAAGGGAGCTGCAAGCTCTGGTCATCTTCCTCTCAGTTCGTCGCCGAACAGCCCCATATCGCCTCGAGCTTCGAGTCCCATTCGCCCGCGTCCCGCTCGAATTATTACTCCCCGAGGTTTATCCTCTACCTCTGCAACTCACCTCCCCATCGGACGATCAACTCCATCTCCCAGCCCTCGACGGCCTTCAATTGACCGCTCTCATCGAATCTCCATTGACGCGCCAAGAAGAGTTTCGGAAGAAGCAACGGCGCGAGCATTAGTGGACTCCCCCCAACGTGAATCACCAGATACCCCACGTTCACCTCATGGCTCACCTGCCAGAGCAGGTGGGGGCTCTCCTGCACCGCGCCCTAGACCTACTTCGCCTAACCAACGTCTATACATGCAAAATCGACATTTCAATATTTCTACCGCATCATTATTATCTGGACCCCCGAATCCGGAGTTTCGAGAGCTGATTCGGACGGCGAGTTCCATGTTGTGTAAAGAAGTCATTAAGATCCCGCCACACATGGGCAGGACTGAATCGGGGCAGAAGGATTGGGATGAGGTGGAGGTACGAACGCGTGCATTGGCTCGGGCAGAGCGGATATGGGGAAAGAGCGGCGGTAATGCAGGGGGCAGTTCGTCCAACCTGAATTCTCCAGGTGGAAGCGGTGTCAGCACGGAAGAGAGGGAAAGACGTCTTTTTGGGGATGCGTTGAAAGACGGCTACGTTCTTTGCCAGTGAGTTATGCCTTTACTGTTCTTTGACTTGCTGACTGATTCCAATAGGCTCATGAATAAACTTCGATCGGCATCCATTGTCAAGGCTGATGCTCGTGATGATGGTGTGATGCGAATGTCCAACATCACAAAGTTCCTTGCTGCCTGCTCTTCCTACGGTCTTCCGGAAGAGGACCTATTTCTACGTGACGATCTTATAGAAGCTACTGGAGAGTCCCTTGCCCGCGTCGCTCGCACAGTTATTACACTCGTGAAGTTCGTAGACAACCCTGTGATTGACAAATCGAAAATTCTTCCTGGCCAAGCGAAGCGACCTACCCCCATATCAATACCAGGCCCATATCAACAGAGTGGAACTTCTTCCCATGCATCAACATCAACCCCAAACCTGCTGCAGTCTACCACCTCACCTACCCTGACTTCACCTATCAGGAAGCGGTATAGCCCTGCAAGTGGCCTTCCTCCCGTGCGATCAGCTAGTCCTGAACGGGCAGCAAAGAGGGCATACCAAGCCTATAGTGACGACCACACAATCGAGGTCACAACGCCGGAGGTAAATGCTCAGCAGGTGCCGCAGATGATAATGCCGCCGCCAAGATCACCCCTCCGTATCAAGCACAAGCGCAATGACGAATCTGGCCTAGTTGCATGGGTAAGAACTGCTGCATCACCATCCTCTAACCCAGATTTGGCACGATATTCAGCCATGACAGAGACCACCGTCACAACGGACATCTCCAGCATCATCGACTTCCGACAGTCTAGTGGGAACAACAAGTTTGGAACAATACGGACAGTCACAACTGATGTAACTTCAGAAGCACCCTCCATGTCTCGCACCGAAGGGAGTGCTATTGCGGATGAGCTGACTCATAAGAGGAGCACGGATAGCGCGTTAAAACATCATCGGGACCGGAAGCTGAGTGAAGCGCCTCTAGTAGACTTGTCTAGAGTGGTTGAGGAAGGGTACGATAGTACATCAAGTTCGGGTAATGGCAACAGGAAGGCTGTGGACTCGGGACAGCACAGAGTGATGGCGAAGCCTGAAAGGGTTCCAGTTAATCTTGGGAAGGGCAAGTGGCCCGATGATTTTATGGATGTTTTTGGCCAGAGCCCAACACGCATCATCACCCCTAAGTCACCAACACCTGATTTGAGAAACAGTCCCAAAAGCTCCACGCCGATCTCTATCTCCCCTCCTCGAAAGATTGCCATTGTTGGTGCCACACGACGCAACGACAGCCTTGAGGCATTGCCATTGCCTAGACGGCCCACTCATCGCGCAAGGCAAAGTGTCGACGCTCCAGTCCTCGCGTCAAAGGAGTCTATGCTTGGCCGCGACAGTCCAGATGGTCTTACATCCGGTCCAGGTGGCAGAGTGATGCTTCGGAGGCACAGCACTAAGCCAACTTGGAATGCAGGCTACCTTTCACCGCGCAACGAAGGGTCTCGTGACTCTGATAGTGACTCTCGCGTGCCGTTTCCTCGAACTGCGTCGGCTGAACATAGCGGTTCACCCTCCCCTGTCAACAGCACTCCTTCAGTCATTGAGGAAAGGCCGCGATTTCCTCGCGGCCGCTTCCAAAGCGACATCAACGACTCTACTTCTCGACGACGTGCACGCCCTACTTCCTATGATGACCTTGCAGCGGCAAAACCAGCACGGTCCCGAATTGAGAGTATGGTTAACCTTGGTGCAGGATCGGCCAATGCAAGTGCAAGTGATTTGTTATCCCGAAACTCTTTGGATGGTAGTGTGGTTCGTAAGACTCTCGTTTTACGAGAAGACGGGAAGCCACCTACCCATTTCGTAAGTTTGGTTGGTTCTATTTCGTGATGACATGCTGAAGGGAGTTTTTACCATATCAGCAATTGGGTAATTGTATTGGCCGCGGCCAATTCGGGTCCGTGTACCGAGCCTTGAACCTCAATACTGGGCAGATGGTGGCAGTGAAACGCATTCGCCTTGAAGGGCTAAAGGAAGAAGAAGTCACAACTCTGATGAAGGAAGTGGACCTTGTGAAGAGCCTGTCTCACCCTAGTATCGTCAAGTACGAAGGTATGGCACGAGATGTTGATACATTGAGTATCGTCCTTGAGTGAGTATTTATTTCGTTTCTCTGTTACTATCACTCATCGGAATGTATAACAGATATGCCGAGAATGGTTCATTAGGCCAGACACTTAAGGCGTTTGGAAAACTAAACGAACGTCTTGTCACGGGTTATGTTGTCAAGATCCTTGAGGGTCTGCACTACTTGCACTCAAGTGATGTTGTCCATTGTGATCTCAAAGCAGCCAACATCCTCACGACTAAGAACGGTAACGTAAAGCTATCCGATTTCGGTGTATCACTCAACCTCCGCGCAATGGAACGTGAAATGAAGGATGTGGCTGGAACCCCCAACTGGATGGCCCCTGAAGTTATCGAGCTAAAAGGCGCTTCGACCAAGTCGGACATTTGGTCATTGGCGTGTACTGTCATTGAGCTATTGACCGGTCGGCCACCCTACGCTGAGATTGCGAATAGTATGACAGGTGTGTTCTTCTCCAAAGTTAGAAATACAATTTTGACCCATCGGACATGTATTCAGTGATGTTCCGTATCGTTGAGGACGAGATGCCGCCTCTTCCGGAGTCCTGTTCTCTATTACTTCGAGACTTTTTGACGCAGTGCTTCAACAAAGACCCCAAGAAGCGACCAAGCGCTGTTATGCTTTGTGAGCATCCATGGCTGAAACACAACTGGGGTATCCATAAGGTCAGTTATAACATTCTCATGCTTTAAACGCCCAACTGATTTACATATATCTAGGAACTGCGGCCACAGGACAGTATTCCCTTCCTGCGCCGCGTTAGTACTGAGCTTCAAAAGGCGGAATTCGCACGGTACTTTTCTCAAATGGACATGCCTGAATCCCCAACGGCCGACATCTCTGCGCGTGGGGATGAAAACGACAATAAGGGACGTCGCACCTCAGACAATTATGTTCGCCCTCTCGCCGACAACGACATATCACCACGAGAGCACTCTTTCGTAAAAACAACCTTCAGTAAACGTAAGTCTTGTGGTGAAAATAATTGTTCCTGCCATTTTCTGAGACAGATTATTCAGCCATGGTCTGCCGAGTGTGTCTGCTCAACGTCAAGAAGAGCGCTGTTCTCTGTGAGCAGTGTAGCCTTATCGCCCATGCGAAATGTGCAGCTAATGCACCTCCGACCTGTGACCTCCGCGCTCAACTGCTTCTTTATGCCAAGTATGCCGAGCAGGGGAACCCAGCTAGCGTGTATTCCAATCCCGCCGAAGGTCTGCGTCAAACTGCCACAAGCCCTGCGTCAGAAGTTCCTTATGTTGCTCATTCGCCTCGAACAAGTATTGATGCCCCCACTCCGTCACCCCAAACACCTATACCCCCTATCCATCCCCCTACTGCCTACAAATTTATGGGAGCCTTCAAACGTTCTCGTCATAACCTCACGCCAGAGCCTATCTTGCCCTCATCTTCTACACACAATGTATCAAAGCCGAGAGAAGAAAAAGTGCTCCGAAAAAAGGCTCCAGTCAAATCCAATCCTGGCAAAGACCATCGCAGTTCGTTGACTAGCAACAGCACGGATCTGAACAGTCTGCGCAGCGCTGCCACCGCCGCTGAGAGCTTCTCTAGCCGCCATGATCGCAAGTCCGTGGTCAGTTCGAACGGGACTGACGTAGCAACCCGCCAGCTTGGTGGTGGCCGCTCGGAAACTTCTGAAGTAGTGAGGTCATCGAAGGTGGCTGCTGTTAGGCCAGAAGCAGCCACAAGCCGTGATGTGGATAGTAATGTCGGCCATATCCCCGGTGCCCTCCCAATGGAACCTCGTCGGTATAAGAAACGTGAAAAGTCTCCAGGGTGCAGCCTACAGTGATCCCCCTCTTCTTACTTCCCTGTCGTGGGAAATATTACCTTTGCGCCTATTCACTGTCTTTCACATAACTTCTGAACACTTAGTATACCACACTACTTTATTTCACTACATATTGACCATTACGCTTTCATGGCTTTGCATCAAACCATCTGTACTTTTATACACGCCGACTGCAACACCCTCCTTCATCCTTGTTGACCAACTTGGCTTGTCGCACTGTGTATAATCTCTAAGCACTAACGAGGGCTCGCCTGGCAAGAATTTGCAGTTGTCCGGAAACCCCGACGAATCGGGTGAACGCGCTATTTGTGGATATTTGGTGGAAGCGCCATCAACTTCAAGTTAATTAAACTCAGGTCTCTTGGTGCTCTCTCTTTTGTATTACCTTGTGAACATTCTCTCGTTTATCCAATGTGTCGACTCTGAAGGCTGAACTGATATTGAAGTGATATATTAATGCATTGCTCCACTCCTTGACATCGTCTGTTGCCGTTACAAGCATCCTTTCACTCGTACATGCATGGCTTAATGCAGACTCCTGGTCTTCTGGTCCGGTTGTGCCGTTAAACCTACAAGTTCCTCGGCTTAACCTCTGTTCCTGTTCCTGAAAGCATTGGCCCCGAACATTTCCATTACCTCAATACGGTAGTGCTCACCGCAGTGTGCAGCATAGTTGTGCCCTGCGCCGTTCTGGTGAGGTCACAAATTATCTGTATACAATGACTGAATCAGTGCCGCAGATGGCTATGTCGCAGTTTTCACTTGAGCGTCAAAGAAAATCTACATTTTGTGTATCAAGGATTATGATCTAAATTTAGGCCTCAAACCTTACCCCTACAACGTGGGCAATGGCTGGCGCCAAGTTCATGGTGGCCACGGTGGATTCTTGCCGCGGCCAGTCAAACAATGGCCGATTCCGATCGTTTCTAGCCCTTTAATCTTCCTTCTTTTTCGTCAACCTTTCACGCCTTTTTTGTCCCCATGTTACTCGCAAAGGCTTCGATCGTCATCGCGCTCATCGTCGCGCTCTCAGCGCCTGTGGCATGTGGCTCTGCCAGGGAGACCAACGCACAGCGCATGGCGCGGGGCCTCCCTCCCTTGGCCCCGAAGTTCCGTCGTAATATGCCAGGAAATGGTGATGGCGATCGCCACCCTACGCCAGCTGGAGGTGAGTATAGTTGACGTATCCCGCCGACAAATCCTCACCGATCGTCGTGCAGGTGGAAAATATCCACACCCATCGCCTTTACCACCCATTCCGTAAGCCTGACGAGTTGCAAGTTGAATGATATGCTTACTTGTACCATAGATACTCTGGACGTATTGAGGTCAGGGACAACTATGGCCATCCTCTCGGTACTGTAAAAAATACCAACCATTCCTCGACTATGTCTGTGAACAGGAGTCATCATATTATTCACTAGTGAACTGATGCTTTCTTCATAACTCAGAGGCGGGCTTAGCTTTCATGGACGTGACAAGGAACTTATTGTCAGCTTCAATGCGCCTTTCTCTGGCAAAGGCCCATTTGATATCCTTGTCACTGTCAGTAGTTTTATGGTTACATTGTGATCGATGGTGAATTGAACGCCCTGACTAGAACCCTGAGTTCTCCGAGCCATTTTACGTTGGAGCGGCCGGTCCTGCAGAGGGTTCTATATTGGATCCTACGAACGAGAAGTAGACGATTGACTATCAGTTGCTATTCTTGTTACTGACGATTCACGTTAGTATTGCTGCGTTTACGAACGTTCAATCAAGTTGGTAACCTTCTTGTTTTGGAGTTTTAGGTGTAATGTACCCATTGATTTGTTAGCTCCTCCTAGTTCAATCCCGACGCTCTCGACCTTCGACAAAAATTTGATGGTTCAATCCGCAATCTGGTCCATTGATCGCAGGACCAAGGAACTTAGTGGTAAGCTAACTAAGGAAATGCCTAACATCATCGAAATTAAACTAAAGTAACAGCCCAATACATAAATGTGGACGGAAGCCAACCTCAGACTATGATCGCATACAACGACCACGAAGTGTGTCTAGATCTATTTCAGCCTACGTACAGGAAGCCTAACACTTCACCATTTCAGAACAAGCTCTTCTTTGCTAGTAGCATTGACACTTACAATGACGGACATAATGCTCATGCATTGACAGTGGTGAGATTCTCTGCACTCTTGAGGACGAAGGCATTTTATAAATCACTTTCACAGAAATTTTTCCTTATACCAGAGCGCGGACATTGAGTACTGAACACTGTAGAGTACTCTCATTTCATTAGATCGAACCATTTTTTGAACTTTTTGAAATATCCACTGACTTTCACTTACTCACTTTCCTCTTTGAACTTTTTTGGACTACCTTCATAACAATGTCACAGAACTATGGACTGTATACAATTTAGTTACTGATCCATCTAGGAGTCAATCCGCCCTTGCGTACTTCATCTACCCAACGTTTTCCTGTACGCTCTATCCATGCTTCGATCCTCCGTTTAACCAGTGGGAATGCCGAAGAGCGAGCGCTTTGGATCCAGGCAGCTTTGGCACTGGAGAACTACAAATGATGTTAGTTGCAGCTTTGATTTGATGATAGAGACTCCATTTTTACCTCCCACACCATTACACCCGCATCTTAAGGTCCGTTCAGTTCCATGAATGACAAGGTTAAACCGAATAAACTCACTCCACCCTTTGCCACTCGCTTGTTTGAGACACGTTGCGAGCGTGTCAGTCGACATGAAGCCATTATTTGCATCGCTTTCTGTTGCTGGTTTGCCGATGACAAGTTTAGACAAGGGTACTCCACTGGCCGCAATTTCGAAGAGTGCAGAACCATCAGATGATTTTGTTAATAAACTGTCACACGTTGTGTAGGCGTTTGGTCCCTCTGGTTAATAACGTCAGTAGATGTATGTTGAGTGGGATATGTCACGGTACATACGGTTATAAAACTATCAAACATTCTTTTAAGTTCAGAGAGTATGACTTTGAAGTTAAGAAGGTGATTACCTGAACATTATACCAGTCAATGAGGTCCCCTACGTTGGAATGAACTGCTAAATAAGGGCCATTGGGTGAAAACCTGATGCGAAGAATAACGATGGGTACTGGACCTAGGCCAAAGGAGTGACAGTGATACATACCATGGTGCAACGGCTAATTAAATTCAACTTGTCAGATGGGCCATCTCATGAGAAGTTTGACGGTGACTTACGTGCGTGAGTCAAAATGTAAGATCCCTTCGGTAGCTCCTTACGAAGTTCGGTTGTGAACGATCCCAGCCAACCCTGTAATAATATGGAGTCTGAGTGCGGTCAAGAAGGCCGTAAAACCACTCATAACGTACTGCAGCCTTTCCCTGAGATACTGCATCAAAGTCCTGGGGCGGGATGGTTTATAAACGCTGACGTTTTCTGAACAAGCCTGGGATGCTAACCTCGTAGTCTACATCAACACCGTCAAGGTCATACTGTTTAACCCACGCAGCCATCGTCTGAGCCGTGGTTATAGGATCAGCACCAGCGGACGTAGGTGTGTCCGTGGACCCAAATAAAGAAACTATAAGGCTTATCCCTGCTGCGACATATTGTGATTTGATTGCAGATCGTGCAGAGGGGTCCAGTGTGGCCCATTCCTGAGCCTGCGACACCAACAGAGTCAGCACAGCAGTGACCATGTGAGCACGAAAACTTGCTTTGTCTGCAGCCCCCTTGGTAAGTAGGAATGAAAGAGCACTATTGATATGTTAGGACAATCCAATGCAGTATATTTTATGACGGACAAAACATTATAGCCCTAAATAAAACGCTCAGCGTGATGCTCCCTGTTAACATATGGTAGCTTACCTTGACCTCGGAGGCATCTGGCGGCCCAACAGAACTACCTTTATCGCTGTAAGCAACAAAGTACGGCGGTGATGGAACCTTGTGCCCCCCGAGTTGGAGTGGCTGTTCACTGGCTGAAACGAATGCACATATGGCGAGTAGGCCATATATAATCCCAAACACATTTTCAAAACATAGGTGGGCCATCCTTCCTTGATAGAGTGCAGTGGGTATTACAGTGAGTCCGGCGCCTGGCCAGAACTAGTCGTAAGGGGGGGGAGCCAGTCGAAGAAAAAGGGAAGCATTGGTAAGGTCCTATTTGTATGTTGGGGAGTTCACATGGCTATGAAACGATAGTTCCTGTAACTGTTAGTTCAGGCTTAGAATCAACGCGGATCATAAGAATTTGGGCAAGGATCATCCTCAGTTGTGATCATGAGTCCATGTTTGAGACTACACCCTTCGAACTAGACGGATGAAACGCGACCCAATAAGAAAGCACCGGTTTCGGCTAGCCTGGTAGTTGCTGCCAACCAGATGGAAAGTTGATATCACGGAACTCCTGTTGCGCTAGGAGGGGTTGAAGACGCAGAAACACGGGGCATCGTTTGAGGCTGTGGAAGAGACCCGTATCCAACCAATGTCCGGAGTAACCGACATTCGCATAATAGTATGGTTGAGCACTCATAGGCTTAGATTCCTTTAGATCCCCGAATTTTTAGCGTCCCCTCCGCGCATTCGTCGGCCTAAGGACTCTTTTGGCGACCGACAACTTGAACTACTTTGGAACTACTATGAAATTGGTGGTAGGAATTTATGAATGGGGTAATCAGAAACCGAGTCAACCTGCGCATTAACCTAGTGTAGCTATGATCCGAGTCCCACGATAACTTGGCAACCGAAAAAGACATGAGCACGCCATAGGTTAATACAACCATACTGCAGGACAGCACGATGCAGCTACGCATTGTACTTTTCGCCGTCGCGATACTTGTAGAAGTGTACGTGTGCCCCCCCTGAGCAAGCACTTACTGTGACATTAGCTGTGGATAATCTGAATCGAGTGCAAAACTCCCTAAAAATTAGTCCCTTATAATTATATACTCAGCTTAGACCACCATAATGTCCCAAGAAGGGAAGAAACCGGCCTTAGATTAAAATTTCTTCAATTCCAGTAGTAGAAATATATTCCCCTGCAATCGATATTATACTTCCTCCGATTGTGGCGCGCGGACTACAAGTTTCGCCTATATTTGGGTGAAATTTGTACATTCCAACTGGTGAGTCGAAATCCCCGCCAAAAGATTTTTCTTGGGGGATCTCATGGAACGAGAAACTGAACTGGGTCAGCCTACACCTTCAGAGGTGATTCCGTGGGCAAGGCGGCCATTGATCGTTTCACTTCCCCCTTACATGAAGCTCTCTATATCCCCACAAAGCGCCGGCCGTTTTAGATCGAGAATGCCGACGAATGAGTATTTTCAATTCAGGCCACCTTTGCATGCGAAAACTGTGTAAATTGTCAATAGTTCTCACGTTGCAAAATATATTAGGCAAGGTTTACCTCCCAAACCATCACACCAGCGTCTTTGGTAAAGCAGTGAGTCATGGCACTGAGAGGGTCAACAAATTATTCACTCCACCCTTGCCTGGTGGCTTGCTTGGGGCATTTAGCGAGTGTTTCAGTGGACATGTAGCCATCATCCGCATCCTTGTCCGTGGCAAGCTTACCGATGACAAGCTTCGACAAAGCGACTCCACTGTCTGCTATTCGAAAGAGCGCTGAATTGGGCCATTCCTCGGACGACTTTGTCAGCAATCCTTCACATGTAATATATTCCTTTGGTCCCTCCGGTTAACACTGGATTAAGCAAGCGGGCCTGCAAATAGGACACGGAAGACAGACGATTATAGAACTGACAAACTTTTAAATAGAAGCAAATCTTGTTTGTGAGTCTGGGAGATCCATACCTGGATATTGTACCAGTCGATGAGGTCACCCACAGTTTTATCAATGGTTAAATATGCGCCACTCTTATACTTGCCCGGCGAGAACATATTTCATAGTCAGTGGGCTCGTTAAGGTGGGAGAAGTAGGTTTAACTGCTACCAAGTGGCCACAGCTGTATGATTGGCACGTCGGTCGGATTATTCGCTCGATAAAAGAGAATAGATGGCCTACGTGCGTGAGTGAGAATATATGAATCACGTGGCAGCTGTTTTCGAAGTTGCTTTGTGAATGAAACCAGCCATTTCTGCGTGCGTTCATTCTGTAACATGATATGTTATTCTGAGAACGCACCTCGGCATCTCCCTTTTCCATCGCATCGAAATCCTGGAGTCAAGGTTCAGAATATTTCCACATGTGGCTGCAGGTGCGTTACCAACCTCATAATCTACATCCACTCCATCCAATCCATACTTCTTAACCCAACTGGCCGTCTTATTTGCTGTCTCGGTTGGATCATCTCCCTTGGGAGTAGGCTTATCCTCTTCGCCGAATAAAGAAATAATGAGCTTTATTCCAGCTGCCGCATGGTCCGATTTGATTTTAGACTGTTGGGTCTTGGAAAGTTTAGTCCATTGGTCAGCCTATGCAGATGCTCGGTATCAGTATTATGTGAAACGTAGAACTCACTTGATCCTCGGGTCCGTCTACTTTTAAGAAAGAGAGAGTGCTTTTTCGAAACGCGTCAGAAACACGATACTCCTCCAACCGAGGATTTTACAAAACGTTGTATCCCTTGACAAGGGTTCAGTCGTCGTAAGCAGGTCGCACCGCTATACCTTACCTTAAGTTTAGAGGCGTCCAGTGGCCCAGTGTCTGGACCACTGTCACTGTAAACGACGAAGTATGGAGGCGCTAGGGCAGAATCCAAACCGCGGCGCGCAAGCTGAACGGGCAATTTTTCACAAGCCGAGACGAATCCGTAGAAGCCACAGCAGATAGCCAATACTAGTAAAATAATTCGTAGGTGTCGGGGGCCCATTCGTCTAAGCCTGTAAGCTGGGGAAGAGGCAAGATTGGCTGGTATACAATGATGCGATGAACTGGAAGTGCGGGCCAGGGCAATTATGGCAAGAAATGCGTCGCACTTATGTAGTCCTCGTTTCAAAACTACCATGATACCCCTGCCTGACAGGTATGGGAATAGGGATCATGAAGATTTAGAATTTGCCGATCTCGGCGGTTGCGCTAAAACATAAGTTGAAATATAGGATATACCCGCCATCTAACCGTGTAACGGATAAACTCATCTGGTTCAAATTTCAGACGAACGTCTCCGACCTTTACAAATTCCAACAAGAACAAACGCTCCCTTCACTGCGTTTACATCCAAAGCAATCTATCCTACTCTCCGATTCAGCGCGCCAATACTGGCAAATACGCTTTTCGGTACAGACGAAACACCACGTGCAAAGATTTGATTGGTAAAAACCTAGAATGACTGTTAATTATCACAATGGGAAGGAGACAGAAACATAGCACACCAACTCATCATATACAATGGCTGGCACCTTCTTCTCACACAAGATTGAACCAGGGTGGATTTTTATAACCTAAACGCTCCTTAATACGAAAAAATTCATCCAAGTGAAGAGGGTATCTACCGAGTGCCCCATGGTCTGTTTGTATGAACCATCTGGCTGCAAGAACGCTGAATTTTGCGCAAGTCCGTATGCCAAACTCTTCACTACAGGATCTTCTTGCTCTCCGCATGACACCCTCCAATCAAGGCCCATTCGGGCACACGTCTGTCTAAGTTGATTCCTAATTTCGGTGGCTTCAAGTAGGGTTCGCTCATTCAAGAAATGCTTTCGACACCACTCCCGTCGAGCAGCTTTGCCTCCGCTTTCTGAGGCAATCTCCTCGTAGGCACGTACTGCGTTAAGGATCGTGAGATGGTCGCCTGAGTTGTGCCGAAACATTTGCCGAGCTTCTGCAGCAGCCTCACGTTGCTCGGTGATATCGACAAACAGCTTCGACGAAGCGGAAAGAATAGATATTATATCAAGCACCTCGAGCGTACACCCATTCTCTTTCGATGCAATGACCGACCGCGCGTACACTGGTTCAAGGGGAAAGAAGGCCATTTGTCGACCAAGTGGCGTCAGCTCTTTATTTGGGTTAATCGCGTCAAGCAACCACAACGTTTTGAGCGCAGAAGCAACTGAGGGCGAGTTTACTATACATTTGTTCTCAGGTTACAGCGGAACTCACTAGATTCCATGTCTGGCATATCCATTAAGTCAAGCTCGTCGAGGTCGAGTTTGAGGCATTTTAATTGCAGTATGCTTGAGGTCAAACTGCAACGCATGATTTCAGGTTCCGGGGCCAATCCCATTTTATTGTAAGCGTCTTCTGTATAAAGCCTGAAGCATATTCCCGAACCCTGGGTATCGTTATCAGTCATCGTTTTGTCTCTCAGTTATTGTGTACCTCTCGTCCCGCGCGGCCAGCGCGTTGCATTGCGGACGATTTTGTGATTGCTTGTGTCAAGAGTGTGTCAAAACCTGAGGAGGTTCAAGTTAATAGCTATATTGAGTAGGGTTTAGCTCACCTCCCCCCGTATCTCGAGCCAAGTACCGTTTCTCTTTGCACATCCCCGTATCGATTACATATTTGATCCCAGGTATCGTTATGGATGTTTCGGCAATATTAGTTGATAAAATACATTTTCTGGTATTAGCAGGCGTTGTGGCGAACACCTTGGCGTTCTGTCCGGGTGTCTGAGCGGCGTACATTGGACAGGTGAGAACCTGAAATATCGTACATAAAAGTGAGAAGTGAGTGGCTGGGATGCGGAAGAAACAACTTAGTACCTCCATTTCGCCCATGGGAAGTTGGTTAGCAAAAAGTTTGATGGACTTGTCAAGACTTTCGATATCCTCCTGGCCTATTTCAAGCTTGTTAAAAATCAACACCACGGACACAACAATTCAATGAACCTGGGAGAAATATAAGGACGTCCCCAGGTGGTTGGTCTGTATGAATCTGGAAGAATGTCCGCATAGCAGAATGTACATAATCTTTTTGGCCCTCCGACGAGTAGTATATTTTTACTGGGTGCTGTCTCCCCTTCACATATAAAATTTTGGCGCTGAAGAAAATGCAAATTGCTTTGTATAAGAGCAGGTATAGCGAACAGACGTACTTGTGGAAGAATCTACTGAACTTTTCGGCATCCAAAGTGGCACTCATGATGACAATTTTGAGGGGATTTAGTTTGATGGCCTTATTCTTTCCTTTGCCACTACCACCCGGCACATTCCTCTCCTTTTGTATCGTTTTGAGATTGGCAATCAGTAAATCCGTTCTGAGTGTTCGTTCATGGGCTTCGTCAACGACGACCACACTATACTGGCTCAGCAAGGGATCCGACAAAAGTTCACGGACGATCATCCCATCTGTCAGGTACTTGATACGGGTTTCCCGACTGGACCGCTCATCAAATCGTACAGAGTATCCAACCAGCTTTCCAACACTGGTATTACTTTCGGCCGCAACACGCGCAGCGAGAGATGTCGCAGCCACCTTACGCGGTTGAGTGACCGCAATCATTCCGGTCCCAGCTATACCGGACTCGAGGATGTACTGAGGCACTTCTGCAACACTAGGGTCAGTGCACCAGTCGTTGAAACTGGAATAATGGATTACGGGTAGTTTTTCCGGACCCCGTCTCGCCGAGCAGAAGTATCACATCGTTGTTCTGTATTTCCTGTATCAGAGCATTTCTTCCTAAATACTTAAGCGCGTTAGTCAGGAAAATGCAAAGACAAGGAAAAGACATATGCCTTTCGTAATAGGAAGCTGTTTCCGTTGTTCCTCAAGTGCTGTAACAGTTGGTGAACTGTTACTGGGTCCTGAGATGTTGGACTCATCCATAGAGCCCAAAAAATGGCGTGCCTTTTTATGCTTGCGTGGCTGCCCATCCTGATGAGGCTGATGGCCATTAACGACCGACTTGTGAGGTGCCTTCCTCGGCCAGTCTTCGCTGTCGCTAACATCGACCCATGGAACTTGCCTTTTCTTAGAGAGCTGTTTGGATCGAAGCTGTGCAAATGAAGATTTCTTGTCCTTGACGGCGATTCGGAAAGGTTTTGTGGTCGCGGCCATGAACGTTGAACGCACGTCCAAGGAAATGTGGTTAAAAAACTGAGATCTCCGGGCCGGGGTCCCGTACAACCCAAACAATCAAAGTCCGACTTCTGTCGCTCTCATCAACCTTGGACTGGTGCCACTCTTACACTTTGCGCACAGGGCGCAATCCCAGTTCACTGCCACGCTTGAGGGACCGTCGCCGTTGTTTACCGGCTTACTGCAGCCTTATACCCTGTTCTTCTGACATTTTTTGGCCAGTGGCGGTGACTTCGGCGGTTCCTCTAGTTGTCTTGTTGTTCTATTCCTTATTCTCTTCCTTATCCCATGGTTTCCACAAGCACGTCCTCTTGTAGCTCCAAGCTGAGCTCCTCCTCGCAAGTCAACCTCACTCTTCCACCCTCGCCCTCAAGTTTAAGCGCTGGCTCCGCATTGTCTTCCAAGCACAATTCAGATCAAGAGGATGCAGGTATCTCTTGATGCGTCATTGCATGTAGACCATGCTGATTTAGGACCAGAAAATGTCACCGTTACTCGTTCGTTAGCAAAGAAAGTAGGGAAACCACGGAGTCAAGAGTACGTCACGTCAAGAGTTGTCCGCCGTGGAATATCATCGTGATTGACTGCTTTCCAGAGATCTACGCTTGCTGGCGGTTTCAACGCATATGACAGAGCTCTCATATGCCATCTCCGATATCCAGACGCGTATTTTTGGTCTGATACAATGCCTGTTATATTTGCCACCGGTTAATGTCCTTTGAACAGAGATTCAAGAACTGCGTCACAAATCACAATCATCCGCGGACTCGACGACCACTACCAACGTTATCGATCAATCTCTCATCAATCTCAATGAAAAGCTGGAAAGTGTCGAGAAGGGTATGAAATCAGCAAGCGAGGCTTTGGAACCTCTTCTTCAAACCGCATCAACACCCACTTTTCAACGCGATGGGGATCCAAATGAAAATACAATGATTCTAAGGAAACACGCGACTCTACAGGCAGAGTGGGAAGCTATTCAAAATGAAAGTGATGTACTTAGAGAGGAGCTGAAGGAAGATAAGTGGTTAACGGTATTCAGAACGGTAACCGACCAAGCAGATGGGATGATGTCCAGTTTGGAGAAAGCGGTTAACCGTTGTCAAGTGCGTGCTTCACCCTCGGACCACTCATATTTTCTTACACGTTACATTACCAAGGATTTCATTTGGCAGGTACATCGGCATGGCGGAGATGACCCACGCCAGTCTTCAACATCGCTGTCAGCCGGCCAACGTAATGATAAGCCACAAGCTTTGACCTTGGAAGTATGCAACTCGCTTCTAGAGTCCTTTGAGGCAAAGAAAAAGTACGTCTAGACTAGTTGCATACGTCATTAAGCTGACCCAAGCTATAGGCACTATATGCCCGCAACTTCCAAAGTTTTGTCCATTATTGATAAAGGTGTCCGTGACCGAGTCACGAAGAATGGCGAAACCCTTCGCAGGCATGCTGAATCGGCCCAACGATGGAAAAATCTACGAGAACGAATATCAAGAACAGATATTGAGATGGACAACGTACGAAGACTCCTAAGTGGGGAAAGCACTCCAAGTGAAGCTGGATCGAGTACATCTGGAACTATGTCCACCAGGAATGGATATCTTGCTACACCTCCAAGCGGTTCACGGTCCAGAGCGCCAAGTTCCACAAGCACCCTATCAAGATCAATCTCTCCTTTCCGCAAGTTTGCGCGTAAGTTGACCGGTACGAAAGGCCCACCCCCAGTTACGCCGCTCACAGTCAGCAAGAACGGAAAGCATACACCGTCCTCAGAACCCATTCAAGTGACGCGCCGACAGAAGAACTCGTTATTCCCCTCCCTTCGTGGGAGCCAACCACCTACACCAATTACACCTGAACGGCCAGGACACAAGTATAGCCAAAGTCTCACGCCAGATTCTTCACCCCGTTCAAATCGAGTCGAGAAACTTTTAGTCACGACCCGTACACCATCTTCCACATCCAATAAACAACGGTGGAATATGTCTACAAAAGTTGAGCCGGAAGAGCGGACCACAATGGCTAAAGGCACGCCTCCCAAGCGACCCCCGTCAGCAGCAGGAACGAATGTGAACTATGGGGATGTGCCACCAGTCCCAGCTCTTGGAGCGTCGTACCGACGAAGCCTCTCTCGCGCCTCAATGGCTTCCTCTCGCCCCTGGTCACCTGTAACGTCATCAGTATCAACAACGCAGTCTTCCCAGCCGACACACTACCCAGTTTTCCGACCTCCATCTCGTGCACAGACTCCTAGTGGACCTGCCCGTGGCACCACACCTGGGCCACCTATCACCCCTCGTTCGCGGCCTAAGACTCCCAGCCACATACCTATACCCTTGAAGGGGCTCCAGACCACACCTAATAAATCAGATACCAGTGGGGACGAAGACAGTCCACAACTGCAACGGGCATTGTCACCTGCAATGAGCACTACATCATCTGGCTTCGCACACCCACCACGACCCCCGAGTCGCTCTATGATCCCCGTCCCGAGCTTACACCTCTCCACACCCTCTCGGCCGTCCTCGTCGATGTCAGACTATTCCCCGTTCCGAAGCGCAGCGACGCGAGCTCAGACACCTGAGCACACCCTCAGGGCACGTGTGCAACAGATGCCATTTTTCCACGGCACAAGCGGGAGATCGGCAGGGCGCGCATCATCAAGTAAACTCCCGCCATCAAGTTTCAAAGACAGCCCTGCAAGTCGGGTGCCGTCCCGGCCGGGCTCCCGTACTGGAGCATATACCCCGACGATGGATAACAACTTGCCCATGCATGAGTACATACCTGGAAACACCAAGGATCCGCTCGACATCGAGGTGGCAGGCATTGTCAACTCGATTCCACATGGATTGCTGGTGGAGAGGGTGGACGCGCCGCTAAAGAAGATACCGAAGGAGGGCGAGGAGATCAAAGCACAATACGCTTTCTCGAATAGCCTGAGCCGGAAAGTGGTAACTTGTCGGCTGACGACACTGAGCCGACCTGGAAAGACGTCTGGCGAAGCGACAACGAAGAAGGTCATGTGTCGTGTCGGGGGAGGTATGTCACCGAGTATTAGAGTAACTTCTCTGGCACTAGACTGACAGGGTAATGCATAGGATGGCAGGATCTCAGCCACTACATCTTGAACCGTCAAGCAGGAATGTAGATGGGGCCGGCCAAACAGGGATGCCGGAGATCATCTGTATGTTTAGTTTATGTCGACACATCGATTGTCCAGATTGTATTCATGACCTGCACTGCCGCTTTGATATGGCTACAATAGATATGATTATAATAATGTTCTATTCGGGTGCAGGGCGATAACGGCTTCGGGCCTGGGATAAGCGAAGCAATCAAGATGTCAGGGTCTCGCCCTGGACTCCATGCATCAATGCGGCGACTTGGCATGTGAGTCTGGCGGAAGTATAAGTCTGGCATGCCCCTAACGTATAAATAAAAAGGGAGAGGGGGGGTTTCTCGCTTCAATCCAAGCCACCATGTCGCACACACCACCTAAGACGACGACGCCCACCAAAGCCACACCGACTAGAACCATTAAGCAGCTGGGCAAGAAAATTAAGCGCGGCTTGCGGCGCATATCATCTATTCATCACGTGGCCCCGCACAAGGGTCTAGCCGAAGCATTTCCCATCATCACGTCTGTCTCCACCTCACCACTCATCCATCCTCCTCCTCCTGAACGTCGTGCGCGCACAACGAGTGCACCTACTTTCTCATCGTCCATTTCATCGTCTAGGACTGCATACAGCAGAACCAGCTGTATTCCTCCCAAGGACACTGCTGAGTCTGTCATCTCTACCATCGATATGCCAGTCGACGAGCAGCCCGGTGCATATGTCGAGCCTGAAGTGCCTGATCCCTTCCTTATCGACGATGTCGATGATGAAGACGATGAAGACACTACCCCAGCTGTGAGCGTGTCCCAGTCGACCATCACTCCTCAAGACATTCCCCTCACTCTCCCTTCCACCGAACCCCTTTCTGAACCTCCTATTCTACACTCTGTCCCATTATCCTCCCCTAATATTAACAAGGCTGTTCCCCCTCCTCCCACAGACAGTGGGTCAGATGAAGATGATGCTCCAGATCTGTACCTTCCCGGATTGCTTGTGCCTTCCATGTTCCTCCCCATACCAAACGTACGCCACTCCTTCTCGTTCGACTATTTAACGTGGTGGCTACACAGATCTTTAATGTATTATAACTGTACTAGACCGATCCGTTGACTACGCTCCTCACCAAATATATAAATCCTCCTGAGAAACGCCCTGTTCGTGACCTCACTGGCGACTGGCAGCGCACCGATTTCAACACCTTGGTCGTGAGTTGTCAGGGAATCCTGAGTGTCCTGTCAGTGATGAATGTAAAACCTGCTGCAGATGTCCAATAGCTGGCGCGCCCTGGCCAGAATGGCTCGGGACCGTCTCGTCACAGCCAACCCTGAGGACGTTACCCTCATTCTCGGTGTAAGCCAATATTTACCCTGTATCCCGCCCTGCTCGCATCTGAAACCCCCTTGTGCCTATTCAGCTCTGGTACCTGCGCCTTGCCTGTCTAGCCCGTCTTCGGTTCTTCAACCAGACCGCGGCAGAATGCACCAACCTCTTTGTCGTGCTGGATGCCGTTGAGCCTCCCGAGTGGCGTGAATGGGTCTTTGAACGCGTTTTGCCCTTTGAGCTCGAAATCATCAACGCGCGGATCAAGTACTGGTCAGGGGACCATATGGGCCACCTCGACGCTCTGAGTGCCCTGCTACGCAAGTGCCGAAGCAAGGCAAGAAAAGAAAAAGTGAACCCCGTTTCTGTTTCAATGTGGAAAGAACGTGGTGCTCGTGTATCTTTGATTATTGCGTCCCAGCTCGTTGAAATGAAGGTATGGTTCCTTGCCCTTGGTAAACTGTATGGGGCACCAAACTTACAAGCGAATTCAACACATGCAGGACTACAGGGCAGCAACTCGACTACTTGAGCCGTTGTGTGCACAGGGCGAAACTTCAACTGCCGATCTACGGTCCTCCATCGGCCGGATATACCTTCAGAGTGGGCAGCTCCCAGCCGCAGCACAGCATTTTGAGGCTGTAGCCTCTGACCCTGCGGCAAGACAAGAGCTAAAAGACATGAATACCGGCCTACTTGCGTGTGCGGAGGGAGACTGGCCTCGTGCGAGTACTCTCCTCACGTCCATCATCGCCAAGGATGCCACTAACTTCGTGGTTCGTACCCCTCTCTGTCTGAGACACTAGTATAAATTTCTACTATCAGGCTGTCAACAATCTGGCGGTAACGTTACTTGGCCAGGGGAAGTTGAAAGAGGTAAAGTACCTTGACCATGTCCGTGGATGTAACAGTTCAATTTGAATCCGAGCAGGGAATCGACGTGCTTGAAACAGCGTTGAAAGCATCTCCTTCTAGTGTTGTCGTGGCAGAACCGTTTTTGTTTAACCTTTGTACGTCTTGCACCAGAACTGCATCCATAAATGCAACTAATGGCTTTATGGTAGCTACACTTTATGAACTTCGATCCGCAACTGCAGCAGAAAATAAACGGAATCTTTTGGTAGAGGTTGCTAAATGGAGTGGTGACGGTTTGCGTACTGCTTGTTTGAAGATGCCGACCACCTAGATATGCATCATATTGTTTATGCATGAAAATACATCACATCCTGATATTACTAGATATTTATGGTATAGGTGGATAGTGGTTCCTAAAGAAATCAGTAGACGTAGGGTATAAACTTCCATTTGACGACAGTACAATAACGATCCCAGTCTTTGCCATACTTCACAGAGCATCTGTTTATCCATCACCATGTCAAACTCATGAGGTTGTGGATAGTGCTTAAGACGTACCGTTCAAAGTCGCGTCCACAGCGATGGATCAGAACGACGATGAAGAAAACACAGTAGAAGTATGGAATGGCAGAATTGGTGCCAGCTGAGGCGCTCCACATCAAACTCATGATCCAGTCGGCAACATAGTTCTAAAAGAGGATGAGCGACGAGAGCATAGAATGAACTCAATGATCGTACGGGTTTGCGTGAGTAGGCCCACCAGCCACTGGTCAAGAGGCGGTTGCTACATGACGATGTTAATATGATGCCAAAAGTTTAGAAGACCATCGACGCACCCATGAGCAGTTTCTATGAAGGTCGGATCCTTGACAATGCATCCAGGGAGTTGTGGGAATGTCTTGCGGAACTCCGTAATGCCTTGAGATTGCATTTTGAATCTACTCTTTTGTGACATGGATGTGTCCCACCTGGACAAACAATGTATATTATTAGATATATATATAAAATGGCCAGTTGACTTACACATAGTAGGCAGTCAGAAGAGTAGAATACATAAGAATGTATGTCAGGGTCGAGAAGCGGTACGTCTCTGGGTCGTGAGTGGTCATGTATACGACAGAGTAGACATATGACTGAAAGCAAGTTAGCATTAAAGACGTCGCCAGATAGCGTAATACACTCACGAAGGGGACGCCGGCAAGGTTCCAGAAAATGACAAGGAAGCCCCATCTGCACAATGATAAACCACAAAACGTGACTATAAGGCGAAGGATGCTGACTTTTCATGGTACATATCCCACGTCTGGGGAATACACTCTTCACCTTTTCCACTGGAAACGTAAAGGGGGTAAGTTAAAATAACATTCCATTTGTGTAGACATACCATGCATGAATATACAAGAACGTGCCCAAAACCATAAGTCCCATGTTCTAAGGACGTTAGTTGAGATGGAAGACTGGGAACCTAAACACTTACAGGTGTCACGTAGCCATATTGTTCGTACTGCTTGCAAGCACCAGACACTGCGAGATAGAACGTAATAACCCAAGGAACGCGAACCTCCCCCCACATTTTGAGATCAACACCGCCAATACGAGGGTTGAGGCATGCACCCATGAAGTAATCGTAGAAGAAGTTGCCAGACGTTCTGATCTGGGTATTCGTAAGGACGGCATAGAGGTATGTTCCAAGAGCCACGCCGAAACCATAAATCATGCCGACAGACATGAGGTGACCATAGTTCTCAATGATCTCCGTGAGGCGGAAGATCCCAGTCCAATGGAGAATGACCGAAGTGACCATGGTGACATACAATGAAATGAGGGCATTACAGTTGTATATGAGGGTTTTGTAATTGAGAGACGGGACGGGAAGACCTTCTTGAATGTACCCTGGGATGAACTGGGCAAGGAGAAGTTGGAATACGACATTGCCGGAATAAACTTTCCAGGCGTAAGCATTAGGAGTGGCATCCTAGAGTACGAATGTTAGACAATACGGCAACAGTTGGCAGCCAATTTACCGTTTTAATATGGCCCCACATTCTCCCAAAGAATGGTACAATATCTTCCTGAGATGCTGGGTGAACCAACTTCCCTTCATAAAACCAGAGACAAATCCAGAGGTAATACATTAGGACAGGGAAGAATGTCATGATCCCAATGCAACCCAGCGGTCCACCAAATTCATAACTGACGAGGTAGGAGTAAATTGACGCGTCTGAACGCTAGCAACAATGAAGAACGTACGATTCGTGCTTGTCCAACCGAGAGTCTATTTCTCGACCTTTCTCGGTGACGGTGACCTTGGATACCTTGTCTGTGGCATTGACTCTGTGACGAAGACCATCGTTGCCGACGCCATTTGCGACCATTGTGAGTCTATGTCCGTCAAGTTGAACAACCAAAATTTTGGGATCGAACCACTTCCCTCACAAAATTCGCGCATTACGTCAGCGAGATTTGTGATGGCGATCGTGAGAAGCGGAGTACCAAATGCGTGTGAAAAACAACCCCAAACCCCGAGCCTGACGATACATCCTTGCCTCTTACCTTCACCTTCCTCACCGGTCCGCTGTGCCTGCTCTTTCATTTTCGCTTTATCTCCCTTGTTTGCCTAATTTACATAGCTTCTTCTCTGTCAATTGATACATATGGCATCATCTGTTTTTTACAAGTTCAGCTCTCAGAGGGACGAGTCTCGAGTGACGTTCGATGGCACTGGCATTTCTGTGTTCGACCTCAAGCGCGATATCATCTTAGCCAATAATATGGGTAAGGCAAATGATTTCGACTTGGCAATTCTTGACGCTGCATCTAAGCAAGGTGCGTATTTTGCACTCGTGAAAATTTATCAATTCAACTTTTACGCAACAGAGATCAAGGATGACTCACAAATAATCCCGCGTTCCTCGTCAGTCATTGTCAAACGACTTCCTGCTGCAAGACCGGGCAAGGGTAAAGCTTCAATGTACTTAGCTGGATCTGGCAATGGTGTTCCAATTTCAGACTCTGTACTCAAAAATGGTGTTCCGTCTAATGGCACAAATACATGGCATAAAGGTGCAATGTCGAAACGCTTTGACGGCAAGGATGATGCTCTTGCTTTTACGGGCAAGCTTGCCCAGGTTAGTCGTATGTTACAATCCAGGTCATTGTCATCCTACACTCCGCACCAGCCTGGTCCCTCAGCATCAAACAAATCTTCTTTAACCAATGAAGACGAAAAAGCAGCTGTGGCTGCCATGTTTCAAGCTCAAACGGCGAACTGGGAGGAAACCCAGGAAAAGATGTCACAGTTGGTGTCACCCCACGCGGGATTTTGTCAGTGTAGTAGACCGATATCTAATGAACATTGTTTGTTTTTCCCCTTCTATAATTGTGCTTGCAGTGCCCAGCGTATATATACCAATCCTCGTGGCACCGGTTTTCAGCGCGGTGGCAAGCCGCATACACCTCACATTCCCCCTCCTATTGATCGGCCTCTACCTCCCAGTTATGTTTGTTATCGGTGCGGGCAGAAAGGTTCGCCTAATTTCACAGACTTACATAGACATCGCAACCTCATCCTTCCAAAAGGTCACTGGATACAGGACTGTCCGACAAATAATGACCGCGAATTCGACAATAGACCTCGTATAAAGCGAACTACAGGAATTCCGCGAAGTATGCTTAAAGCAGTAACAAATCCCAATACAGCAGAACTAGGACAGGGTGTCATGGTCACCCCGGAAGGTGGCTATGTTGTTGCACAACCAGATCTGTAAGTCCTCCTTTTAGGCACTACTAAGCTTAATTGAATGTATCACAGTGCATCATGGCAAAAACAAGTAACTCGCGTAAAAGCGTTGTCAGCTGCAGAAGTCCGTGAAAAAACGCCCACAGATTCAACATTAGCTTGCCCGATTGACCATAAGCTATTCCGAGATGCTGTCAAAACCCCGTGTTGTGGTACTCTGTATTGCGAGGAGTGCATCCAAACACACCTTCTAGAAAGAGACTTCATTTGTCCCAACTGTGCGAAAAAAGTTGCGTCTCTGGATAAACTTGTTGCCGATAAACCAACCCGCGTCAAAGTTGTGGAGTACATCGAAAACGCGATCGAAGACAGCAAGAAGGAAGGTAGTGAAGAAGAGTTGGACGCAAAAGATCCTCTTTCTGGTCCGTCCAATCAAGTACATACTGCACCTTCGGCGTCTTGAACCATGGCTGACTATTTTTCAAGGCTAACGATCAAGCCAACCAAGAACAGATGGACTTTTATTCTGACCAACAGCCAGGAATGAACATGGACGTGTCACAGATGGTCGTTGACAGCATTCCGCAACTCCAGGCTCAGATATCTCAGATTTCCTTGATGCTCCAGAACCCCTCACTCCCAAATCAGGTTCGTCAGGCGACCGAGATGCAGCACCAGCAGCTCCAAATGCAGTTACAACAAGCGCAGACAATTGCATCAGCCTTGGCTGTAGCGTCGACTTTCCAGCAACAGCAACAACAGATACAGAATAACGTGGGTAGTATGGGATATGGAATGCAAGGATTCCAACAGGGTTCGTGGACTAATCAGTTTTCGAATCAGCAACCTGCAGGGCAAGACTCTGCGTACCAACGGTTACCCGTCAACAATCGCCGCAGGAATCTCAAGCGGGAACGCCCGTCCGATTTCCTAGAAATCGGCGGGGAGAATGACAAGATGCCTCGATACTGGGAGTAGATATGCAGACCGGAGTGTTTATTGTTTTGATTTGTGAGGCGTGCTATAGGCTATCCAGTTTCAATCTCCATCGCAAACCACATCTCTTCATATACAATGCATAGGACGCACATACATACATACATTACACCACTACATTCACAATTCATAGTCATGACATGTAAAATTACACGCAATAAATCACTGCATTTCATGGAATCGTTGAGAGAAACAGTCAAGAGTTATGTTCATACAGCTACATGGCAACTCTAGGCATATTCGGCAGGGTTCCGCCACCACCTACCCGCCTCAAAAGCATTTGCTGGTAAGTCTCCCAAGCAGCGATCAACTAAATTAGAGACGGATGAGAATTGTCTGAGTAATCGAGTAAACATTCTTACCTCTTTCTGCTTCGAGATCATCCCTTCTAAGAAGGCATGTAGTGAATCCTTAAAGTCTTCGATCCTTTCTTGTTCGAATCGTGCAACCTCGGACTTGACCAGTTTTGACACGTGTTCATACTCACGTTTCGCTTCCAGTGCGCGTCTCTCCGCCTACATGCATATTTCTTCGTCAGCTCCGCAGTGTTTTATAAGTTGCGTTCTACTCGCCTCAGCTATCTGACTCAGCGAGTATCCTAATCGCTCCGTAGGTATTCGCCCCTGAGCTCTGCTCTTCTCGTGCGTCTGCTTTATACGCAGGAGGTCACTCTCTGTGGACTTCCATGTATGAAAAATGCGAATGCGGGAGCTGAAGGCGAGCTTTGTGCGCAGTGTGAGCAGCCATGTGTAGAATTATAATAAATACGAAAACGCACTCGAACAGAGTTGATGAGCCTTGCGTACTCGTCCACTACCAGTAAGAGTTTTGCGAAGGTCTTCGAGAAAAAATATCATACTTAAGTAACGTACCTGTACCCAATAAAGTTACCATGTCTTGTTCCGACTGCGCAGCTTGAAGATCTTGGGATTTTCTCTCTACATCCGCCAGGCCCGCTAAAGAATGTGAGAGCTGTTTGCCTACATCGGCCGCTGATAAGTCGCTGACTGTCTGTGCAAACTCCCCAGTTGTTGCCGCAAGGTCTGAGATAGGGTCTGGTGAGTAATGGGACTCGAAATCAGAAAAAAGGTTTTAATCACCAGCACGTTGTCGAGCAACAGCCTCTATGG
Source organism: Myochromella boudieri (assembly GCA_018221655.1). Lineage (NCBI taxonomy): Eukaryota > Fungi > Basidiomycota > Agaricomycetes > Agaricales > Lyophyllaceae > Myochromella > Myochromella boudieri. The sequence goes on along the minus strand of JABCKU010000013.1, from coordinate 33,015 downwards.
CTTTGACTAAACCACGGAGTTGTGATTCGAGACTGTCGAGGTAAGCTTTCTGCCTATCGAACCACTTTGATTGCAGTCAGCAAACAGCCCGATATAGGTGGACTATCAGAGGCACCTCGTCTGTTTCATAAAACCGAGGACCAGTGAGAGTCTGACCAATAGATGCTAGGACTCCACCTCGTTCATGTGCTATCTCCGCTTTCCTATGCTTGATCTATGTGCCATGGAAATGGGTATAAGAACAAAGTAAGAGAGAGAAGGGCAATATTACAAACATCAAGCGAAAATGTGTCACTCTCCAGAAACAACCTGAGGTCTGCGTCTTTGCCCAACACCGGATGATTTGCAATTTTCTGGATGCACTTCTCTAGCGCAAACCTGCGCTGGCGTACAAAGTGGTCATCGAATCTGCCAAAGGGGTTCTTCTCGGGCACGGGTGGGACGACGACACCAGGATTGTTGACTGAAAGTGTTTCATAGAGCCAGAGGAAGTCTGAGTAGCGTCGCAAGACGGAAAATGCAGACTTTTGAAATGAAGGGGAAGTTGTCTACATGCTTATATAAATATAGTGCATTGCATGTTAGAAAGGCGGGATAGTTTCACGCACACGCGTATGTACCGTGTACATAGTATACCCACGGATGGGGTCGCCGACTTTCTGGGGATCATCGACGCTGACTACAAAGACAGGTGGCAGACCCGAGTCATCTCGTCTGCGAGAGGGAATATCGGAAATCTTTTTATTGACGGTTTAGCTGGGCTATTCGAACAAGGGATGGGACACTGACCAGTTTATCCGCTGAAATGGGTGTCTTCAGGGTCTGTCCAATTGGTTTATCGTCGTCGCTGTCGTCATCCGCTGGTGTTGGCGCCAGTATAGGTGCTCCACCCCAAGCACTTTGTTCACCCTGCCACCCCCCACTAAGCGCATCTGCCTCGAGGGACAGTCCAGCCATCGATGAATCAAAACCTATTGGCACGCTTTCCAGTGGTGACACAACAAAGTCGTTAGAGGATTGCGATATTGACGACGTTTCTGGTGTTGAAATTACATGTGAGCCTGTTGAGGGGATTTCCTCTGTGTGCGATGGCTCTGGTGAGGATCGGTTTGGAGATATCGGTTTCGATGGCAGTGTCGTGGTGGGTTTATGTTCATCAGCAGGGTACACTAAGGGTTGTATGTCTTCAGGCTCCGTAGGCCTGATTGTTTTAGTCTCAGAGAACGTGGTTGGAACGCTTTCCCTGAAACCGGGCGACTGCGTGTGCGGTAGTATTTCAGCATCATCCGTCGTAAGCTCTAACGGTAGCTTAGTTGGTTCTTCAACAGGTAACTGCGCATCTCCGGTACTGCTTGAATCGTAAACGTCTGTTGGAGTTGCGTACGAATAGGGAGACGATGTGCCGTGACCATAGACATCATTAGAACTGCTATTTGCAAAAGGCGTAGTCCATGGATCTGGGGAATTGGACCGCTTTGAAAAAGGGTCAGCAAAGGGATTGTCCTCCAGAGCACTCCGCGAAGGCGCCAGCAGGTCGTCGAATCCGTCCATGAGTGCAGAATCTAGAAATGCTGTCAAAAAAGTGACAGTCCTAGATCAAGCTTGATAAATGCATAAAGGTTTCAATTTATTTGAATATAAACACTAGTCGGAAGTTCTACATATCCTTCGGGTATTACAGTTTGAATACTACAGAACGCGTTGATACTTGGTACAATTGTGGGTATTGGAAAATGTAAGTCGTTAAAGAGTCCATGTGATAAAGGTTTCCAAAAATGAGGGCAAGATTCTAACTATGGTTTGCAGAGATTGCGAAGGAAATATGATCAAGAAATCAGTTTTTCTCCCCATAGCAGCCTATGTCGATGTGCGCGGTATGCTCCCATGATAAGTAACCAGAACAAGTAGACACAGATGACCAGGGAAAAGGCGAAAAGTACACGCATAAAAGCCTTCCATCTCCATGAAACGGGACTAGATTGGGTGAAGATCATGCGGCGCCAGCGTTCATAGAATTCTGTATTCAGCCATTGCAATTCAGAGACCAGCTTTCGTGCCTTATGGAAAAGTGAGCAAAGTTATAAAAGAAACCAGGGTGCTCAACAAACCTCTTTCCGGCCAGAATAATAGGCCCCACGCACTTCAGCCAGCTGAGTCTGTATAGTCGGTAGGGTATCGGCGAGGTCAGTCAGTACTTGTAGAGATCCGTCAAGTTCGCTGTTGATATATGGCACTTGGGTTTCTAAAGCGCGTTCGGCTCGCGCCGCATTTCGCTAAACGAATTATCTATGACCAAGAATGAAATGCTAGCAGACAAAATACTGACTGAAAGGGCATTATATGACTCCTGTATGCGGCTATCGATGGCTCTGAAATTGCTGAGACTTTCGGATAGCCGAGCCTGGAAGTAAATGTGCATTAAGTGAATGGAAAGGCAACCTTTGAACACCATAAATCACTTCTAACTCTTTCATTTGGGTCTCGTAGTGAGTTGCCTTCTGAGATGCTATGTTCAACGTTGCCTCCAATTTACTGCGATAATAATCAGACCAGTAAAAGAGAGCTGACAGGGGTTTTGACTAACTCAGTGGAAACATAACTGGGATAGTCGCTGCGTCGACGTTGCTCTGGTTTGCCGTCCCAGTTCTGCGATGAGCTGCTAGAAGCCATTGGGGGGCCTAGTGATGACCGTAAAGAAGAGAGAGAAAAAAAGTCGAGAAGCCTTTGAACTCGAAGCGGGCCTCATGTCCGCAAATATTCTGATAGAATTCACGTGAAGAGTCGATCATCTTCGTTGTGGCTGTGCATTGCAATACAATTTCAAAATGTCCGCCTTTTGAAATTGTAATTTGAGGCCTGCCACGACGCCGTCTCCTGTTAGTGACTTGAGCGATCGCGACCTACTCCTGTGCTCTGGGTTGCCTCCTTGTTCCAAAGCAGGAGCCAGATAAGCAACGTAGTTCTCTAGCTTACTCTCAAGTTGACATCTTACCATTGAAGACACAGTACTGTGGCTTGTCCAGATGCCATTTGAGCGATTCACAATCGTTGGTGGGACCCACTTTGTCCTTGCTAGTGCTATCAAGGCAATCTAAAATCATATCATTGCGCTCAAAGTTAACACACCTAGGCTCTAGCTAGCACTTACATAGAGGCTTTTAGGTTGATCAATCAATGTCACTCATAATTGCTCTCAAGCCAACTCCAAACACAGAGTCCCTCATGTAGCGAACATCATTGCCATGGGCATGGCTGAAATAAGAAGTTGAGAGAGTATTCAGCATTGGACCAACCCGAATTTCTTTTGGGTACATCTCGGCAAGCTTGTCCTACTACTAGCTATAGCTCAATCCAAGTCACACGACCGGCATATCCTAAGTTCCGAATATCATGTGTACGTTCTTGTTTCTTATATCCAAACAAACCGTGGTACCTTGGCTCTTCTTCTTTCTCACCTGTTTCACCGCTAACATCGTGGACTTGTTGCTTCCCAGCAACCCAAAATAGGCCCAATCAATCAATATTCAGTAGTATCCGCATGTTATCTATGCAGGTGAATGGCCACTTAAGAGGTGCTCGCTCAGACCAAGATGATCACATGGAAAGATACAGAACTCTGAATCAGCAACAGCAGGAGCCTTGGATAGCTTTCTCTCCCTTATTGCCCAGTGCCGCGTATGGCCTATAGTCACTGACAAAGTCCAAACGGCCCAAGGATATCCACTGCATAACCCTTATCTCTACTAGGATCGCTACTCTGGCATATGCTATCTCGGGTGGGAAAGAAAGAATTTAGCACGCGCCGGCAACTTCATCCTTCCATGATAACAAACTAGAGCCCTATTCGAGTTGAACATGCGGCTAGCGGTCTACATATCGGGCCATCGATTACATTTTATAATATCAAAGAGATTATCGCAGGTTCTTCGAATACCAAGACCACACGGAGAGTTCAACCTAAAAAATAACGTTGTCTCATAGAGGACAATAAAAATTTCTCATATAGGTCAGACTCATGACATTTTGCCATGCGCATCGCCTCATATTCCGCCTTCACCCATACAGTGACTTCTGCCACAGTTCGGGCTGTATCACGCGTCGCAGGTTGGACCATTCGAGTATCTCACGCGTTATGCTCATGGTGTCCGCTGTTTCATCTTCATCTGACCACCATCCCCAGTATCTTCCTTACGACTTACTTCCAAGTTTAGATCATAGAGGCGCTGGGAAGTCTACTCAGAACCTCGTTGACACTTTTTTTGGGGAGCGAATGACCTGGAAACCTGCACCCATAGTATCACCTGGCCATTTCTTTCACCGCGACTCACATGGACATATCACTCACCACAGTATAAAAATGCTCGCGATCTGTTGAACATGTAACGCCCACTTCAGGCCTCTACCCCTACTCCGAGAGATCCATTTCTCAAATGGTCCGGTTCACTTCCTTCGTGGTAGTCGTCGCTTCGACTTTGGTATATGCCAAAGGCGTAGCTTCGTTGGCCATTAACAATACGAGGTTTGACGGCCTTAGTGTTGACGCTCGGGATATTTTAGCTCGTGCAACTCCAGCTCCACCCCATTTTGTCGCGTACTGGGATAAATGGGATGGGACAATTGGCCCGCCAGATGCTTCCAAACTCGCGGTGAATATTGGCTCTAATAATGAATTGCTTAACGGCTTATCAGTGCCTGTAGGGTTTCAACGTATTGCAAGCACTCCTTTCCTATTGTACCCTAACCCTTGATTGACAGTACCTCAACCTCTAGCGCCCTTTCTTTTCTGCTTACCGAGGGCGCCTGGGACCAGGTAACTGTGAAGCTCTCTGACATCGACGACGAAGAGTGCTGATACCGCTCAGGCATTAGAATGGACCACTCTCACTGCCGCACAGAGAAGCAGCATTAAATCCCAGTATGCGGCGGCTGGTATCAAACTCATCGTATCTGTCTTTGGAGCCACGGATGTCCCTACAACATCTGGTGCTGACCCAGTAGCGACTGCCAACACTTTTGCAGCTTGGGTCAAACAGTACAGCCTTGATGGGATTGACGTCGACTACGAGGTGGCAAAAGGTTATCAGAACCAAGCGTACCATAACTGACTACTTTGCTCTTCAGGACTTTGGCGCGTTTAATGGTGGATCGGCTGAGGTAGGAGCTTTACCTCATTTTGTTATATATCTCCGTATCTGGACACGTTGCTACTAGGCATGGCTCATTTCCTTCACGAAACAACTTCGTGCTCAGCTCCCTGCCGGAAGCTACATCCTTACTCATGCCCGTAAGCAAAATTCGCGATTTTTCTCATCCACAGTTACTAACAGGAGTGACACGTGATAGCCGTTGCACCATGGTACTGGTGTCTCGTATTTCTCAACCTTGGAAATATATTCATCGTGCTCTACAGGTTTTCTCCTAGCAAATGGCCTGGCGGAGGATATCTCAAAGTACACTCCTCCGTTGGAAGCTCTATCGATTGGTACAATGTCCAATTTTACAATCGTATGCATCCCAGATCTCTTGACATTGTATTCCTCTAATATACCAGCCAACAGAAGGCTCCTCGGAGTACACAACCTGCGCTGGTCTATTGACCGCCTCTTCCAGCACTTGGCCTCAATCTGCGCTCTTCCAGATTTCATCCAGCGGAGTGCCGCTGTCCAAGCTCGTCATTGGTAAGCCAGCAACTGCCAGTGATGCCAGTAATGGCTTCATGTCGACGTCAACATTGGCAACCTGCCTCCAGACCGCGAAGAATCAGGGTTGGAGTGAGTTCGAACACAATCGTTTTATGATTCTGTGACTCATAGCTTCCTTCAGCCGGTGGAGCCATGGTATGGGAGGTATATCATATTTCCATCACTGTCGCATGTGTTGCCACCTAACACCTCATAAAAGTACCCGGATGCCAGTACCTCCTGGATCAAGGCCGTTCGGTCACTCTCTTGGCCTGTTTGAAGAAACCGCCCGCTTTTGAAGATTCTTAGAGCGTGTTCCAAACTATATCTTTCCGAAAACACGGAGGAAAGTTCTATGATTGTTCCAGCCTACCCGGTTTTAGAATGACAGCCAACTCGGAGTATGACATACCCACTTGTTATTTAAGTCTTAGTTACGATATAGACCATCGTTGTCACAACTAAGGTCAAAACTACGCTGATATCCTTATCATCAACCAATAGACCGCAACTATGTAATAGCTGATATCTCTTGGTGAGCAGTTGTTCATGGCGTTCAATACTTCCCAACGAGTATTCCGGATACTACGGCCTTCACAACCTGCACATTTCCCATTGAATCAATGATCCTGGAATGCCAGTCGCGATGGGTCAGCACGACGGAACGAGTATCACATAGTCGGGTTCGAAGCTAAAGGACGAAGTGAGAGCTGCACAGTTTGCAACGGCTCAGCGGATAACACTGGGGAATCGTTGAACTCGGCTCAAGTTGATAGTAGATTACTAGTAGATTTTAATCACGCCCAAGCTTAGCCTTGTCAATCTGGGCGTGTCTCTACTGTAATGACGTTGGTTGATAGATCCAAGAGGGTAACCGGAAGCACATCGAGTCAACGCACTTGTACATGATGGTCACCCGTGGTTGGCCCGTCTGTGGACTCGAGGACTCGAGGCAGGAAACCTCGTGTCATGAAAGTATGGCTTACTCCCCGACGGTTGCCAATACCGGCGGCAGCTCTAGTATGGGTACGTATACTCCTAATAAAGTAAAGAGTAGGGAACTGGTCAATGATGTTAATCGATCTTTACAATGCACCGATTGGCACTCACGAGCAGACCCAGGATAATCCTGTTTGAGACTAATCTTGAAAGGGCGTTACTGCTACGGCTTCCACGTAACCACCTAAAATTCCAGGTCTCGCCTTTCCAGACTGCATTCCTCATAACAGTGTCATTCGTAGGTCGTATACTATAAAATGGATTGCGCTCTAGCCAAGCAGCATTCTGACAAAATTCCTCAATTTCATTCATGGGTCAACATCCATCGTATCAGGATACCCCAACTCATCTACATCCTCATTGATATTCTCATCCGCCTCCCTTAGTCGATCCTGCTTGTGTGTCTCTAGCTCCCTTTCAGCTGTGGTATCCGCATCCTGTACCATCTTCATTCGTGACGCCTTGTACTGGATAGGATCTACCGAGTTATAGAAACCCGCTGATAGGCCTTCCAAGGCCCAAAGATTGTTGGACTCAGTAAGCCCGCCGTTTTCCTTTGGGTGTGCTAAAGCTACCTCTAGAGTCGGCTCAAGCAGGGGGTGAGACAGGATGCGGGGATAATATCGTCCACTAATGAGACTGAGAGATACTATAACTTCATACCCTTCAGGAAGAATCGGCCGAAATGTGTAGCCTTCAGGAGCTTCTGGTAAGGTGTAGTACATTGGAGAAGGATGAGACAACTGCGATGTCGGGAGCGGTGGGTTAGGTATATATGGCGGTTGCGCGGTGGGTGCGACTGGTGGGGTCAATGCATCTGATTGTTTCGGAGGAACATGGGGGTTGAGAGGAGATGGGGCGAGAACAAAACTGAGCGGTGCCGTATCTTTGTTCGAAGATGATGAGCTAGCTATAGCATTTGGATCCTCCCAGTCTATGTCAACGAGCTCATACAGCATACCGCTGGCTCTGCACTCCTTCTTTATGCTGACCCCGTCACTCTGGCGAGCATCCACAACAAACAAGCCGTCCAGTCTCATAAAAACACCCCTGGTACCCGCTCCAAGTTCCGACGGATCTCTTCCCTTCTTCAACCACATGTCATGCATAGCTTTTCCAGGTCCAGCAGGAGGTAGTATGTTTTCTGCACCTTTAGGAGCTATGCACCGCCGAGGTACTTTCAATCTGACGAATTCGTCGGTCCATATCCGTTCTGCACCCCACCATAGACCCTGAAACCTCATTTGCGAGCGTGGTGGCGAATTTGGAGAAGGCGGTGAAGGAACCTTTCCAAGGATACGTGCTGAAATGCGTTGTGCCTCGGTTTGTGACATATCTGGGTTTGCTATAGATACTTTATTAGATAATTTTGGCTCTGGGTAATATTCCTGGTACGAGTCATGGGACGGACCACTAGATGCTGAGTCGTTGATATAAGTATTACGCAGACTTGCTGCTGAAATAGTAGCTGGTAGCGACCCTGAGGTTGTGGATGCTGAATTAGAATGTGACGGGGACAGTGGCGGCGGTATATCAGCGGGTCGGCGGTATTCGAATGCCCATTCATCAGTCAGACACCAGGAACTAGAAAGTGTTGCACCAATTTGCAGGGCCATTGCATAGGGCGCAACTGCATCCTCGAAACTGACAATTCCATCCTTAGGGCAAGGGTTGAAGCGTGTCAAAAACTCCCGATCAAAATTGAGTTTCGCAGTTGGGAAGGCTTTGAGTGCGTAGATGAGTTCGTTTGAAGGCACATGTGCTTGGTAAGGTAGCACTCGATCATCAGAGATAACGTATGTGTGATTCACCGCGAGGAGTTGCGTTCGGTACTGCGTAGATTGGCTGACGTTCCACGGTACCGCGTCTTCGGCGTCGTCAGAGACCATTTCATGATCTTGTCCTTTCCCCGGAGGCAGCTGAGAAGCTAAGGGAGTTTCACGTGGAATTGATTTTGTTTTCAATCTTGCTTCATCAACCAGGCCGGGCCAGAACTGGATGGTGACGCCATCTGGGCCACTGATAGGAGGATCCAATGCACACCATAGCAATTCTCCTGCTCTAAACCATCGTCTTAGCTTCATTGCCGTCTTTGAGGACATAGCTCTAAGGTCTGAGTTGCGTTCGACAAGCATTGTAGCTTTAGAATGAACGTTTGATGACTTGGATACAGCAGGAATGGGCGCCTTTTGAACAGCCGCATAGACCTTCTCGCGGGGGGCTTTCACCACCGGCTCACGAAGAGTCTTGGGCCGACCCGGCTTGGTACGCGAGGGTGTTGGTGTGCTATGAGTTGTACGTAGGATACCAGGTGAAAAGGACGCTGTGACCTCCTTCTGTGGTTTTTTCTGGCAATATTTGCAGAGACAATTAGATGGGTCTTGCGTTGTGTCTTGATATAACCAAATTGCATGAGGGATCAGCTCGTTTATGGAGCGATATCGACGTGCAGAACCGCCTTTTCATAGTATTTTAAGTGGCTGTGTTAACTGACAAGTACGAATCATTCTCACCGTATAGATAGAGGTCGTGCCTTGGATTACTGGCGAGTCCTTTGTGATGATCGTAGAACGAGTATCCTGCAGGCCAGTCTCTGAGAGCATATGATGAGTTGGCTAGGAAATTCCAAGCGTTAATACACAAAAAGGTGAAAATATGGTTTGCAGCTCACCTGGCATATTACAAGCAGCTGCGATTCCCTGAGCGACACCTAATCTCCATCTTATTGATTGGGGATGATCCAGAGGAAGGTGACTCATGAAATTGACCTCGCCATCCTTGTCAACAATTCGCGTCGTACTGGTAGGCCATCTCGATGAGTCTCCATCCGACCTCTCGAATTCAAGGAAATGTGGATTCGCGGGCATCTCGAACGTCTTCTCAGATACACGTCTAGCGGACATCTTTCTAAACTTTGAGGCAGGGTTAGAAGGCAATATGTAAGGGTCCTGACTTTATACTGTGGCTTAGGCGCTTGGGAGCCAACAGCCAATGTTGTCCGTTGTGGCTGCTATTTAACTGAAATTCAAATTGGGTAAATTATTGACACGTGATCGAAACAATACAAATCAAACAAAGCCATTTTTTTTCACGTAGGCAGTGACTGCTCGTGGTTGAATCGTCACTTCTCCAACTGGTCTTTACTGACAATCTAATACTTTACCTTCAGTGAACGTTGTGTGCTCACATACTACCCTGTTTCGCATTCGCCGCGCTATATCTACGTCTTTCACTTGGCCTATCCGTGCTTGACGTTAAACTACACGGCCAGATTGACTTTAGTACCCTTGCAGATCGTCTGCCTTCAATGTATCCGGGGTGACGTTTTGAAGAGGGCGTACAGCCGTAGCCTCATATAATAGTAGTAACTAGCAGCTATGCACGTAGAACTATGATTATTTGAAATGTTTTACCTCTGTTTTGTGCTTGGGTTTGTGACAGAATCATCAGGTGAAAGTGGATGACGCAAATAGTGATTCAGTCTCTGTCTACAACATTTCTTTATATACCCCGTCTGCAGCTCCAGGTGCTCCTACATTGCCAAGACCGTTGTATCGTTATCAGAAACATTTCCTGCTTGTCTTCATCATGTCTCAAGCATCGCTCGGCTCCACCCCCCTCACACATCGCACTCACAGCGGTGGTTTCAAAACTTCGGGTGGAACCCTCTACGTGTCGAAGCCCTACCGCGATAAACAATCCAAGAAACTGCGCGCATTGATCACCTTTGCACCTCGCAAGTCACATTTTGATATAACCAACGAGTCTTCTGGCACAAACGAGTTTCGTGTTCGTGCCCATCTCTTTGCATTGGCCCGTAAGTCACTCAATCTACTACATAGGGCTTTTTCTCGTTGTTCTGGGTTTCATTATTCATCTTTACCGTACGGATATACATACGTGGCATAGAATCAAGTGGCCGACCCCTCAACCTTGGTTTTGCAACCATGTTTTCGCAAGACCTAATCACATTGGCTATAAGTGATGCCGTCTTGGTCCTAAGTACCAGTTTATGTGTACCCTTTGCCATCGCTCTCAAGAAGGGGTGGATCGAGTATTATTGGACGGGCATAATTATTCAACACATATTTCAAACATCGGTCCTGGTCGCAGCAATTACATGGACCTTCAATCGGTGCGCCTGCAACCTGCTGATGATATTCCGACGGTCTGATGGCACATTCCAGCAAGTGGCCTTGGGTGCAATCTGGCTTCCTTACATTACACTCGCTCGTGAGTGACACAATCGCGGATATCAGAACTATGTTGTGACTTGGAGTAGGTCATGATCATGAAGATACACTCTTACATGACAGTCAATGGTCATCTTCAACAGGTGAGAAGGCAAAGTGAAGAAACCCTCGTTGAACTACGGCAGGCGACGCTCTCGGTCGGAGGTTGGGAGCAGGCCATAAGTGATGCCAGACGCCATCGCTCTGAGGTTGAAGCGGCTCCCGGGATTTTTTCCGATTCTCCCGCCAGCACACCTAGTGCAACGCCGGCACTCAGAACGCCGGAAGTTCCTGAGGGGTCTTCTTCCTCTTACACCGACACCGCAACCGCTCATGCCCTGCGTAACCGCCTTGCTACTATATCCCAGGCAACCGATGGGAACATCACTGTCTCTGATGTGTATAGAGACAAGGCAAAAGACGATGCCCGGAGAGGCATTCCTTTTGAGCCCCACATTTTAGTCGACCATCCAGAAGAACAGATCGCAGAGTTGGCAGGAGATTATTCTGATATGCAAAGCGAGCTGACAAGTCCAGGTCCTGTTTTCGTTACATGGCCCGAATCCATCACCATAAAAGATTTTGCGACTTATCAGCTCATCCCGACCCTCGTGTATGAGATGGAGTATCCAAGAACTGATAGGTACGTGGGTATTGTCATTGCTGGTCCTTCATATTCTGAAATGAAGGAACTCAGGATACGACCAATCTATATTTTTGAGAAGACGGTTCGATTCCATGTACCGCGTCTTGCCCTTTCCCACTTAACTCGGAACCCAGGTGGCTACCTTTGGCACTTTTGCACTGTTATACACTGTGACAGAAACCTTCATTCTACCGTACACACCTTCGTCGGAACAATCCGTCCTTCGATCTTTGCTTGACCTCGCTTTACCGTTTATGATTGCATACCTACTACTCTTCTTCATCGTATTTGGTGAGATCATGGTCTTTGTAACTATTTTTTTTGTCTCACTTTCGGATTTTGTAGAGTGCATATGTAATGCGTTTGCTGAATTGACCTGGTAAGCATGGTAACCTCGACTTCTTCGTTGCTTTCAACATGACGGTCGATCTTACAGTTTCGCTGATCGCCAATTCTATGAAGACTGGGTTCGTCTCCCTTGCTTTTGCAATCACTATATCTCGTATTCACCCCTCTTCAGTATGCACCAAGCGCAATATAGCTAGTTCCCTATTGAGATTGACAATAGGTGGAATTCGACATCATGGGATGAATTCTCTCGTAAATGGAACAAACCTGTCCATACTTTCCTATTACGGCACGTCTATGCCCCGACTATTCTAGGTTATGGCCTATCACGAACGTGGGCTATGTGCTTGACTTTCTTACTGAGCGCCTCAGTCCATGAACTAGTGATGGTCATTGTAACACAGAAATTTAGGTGGGTTAAAGCAGTACCCTTGGCTTAATCATGCTCACCGGTTGTTGCGCAGATTTTATCTCTTTGTCCTCCAGGTCAGCCATTTCCCTCGTGTCATGTATTTACGAAATCTGACGAAATTACAGATCGTACAAATCCCACTTATTGTCGTAAGTAGGATTCCGATGGTGAAGAGGAACAAACTACTAGGTAACATTGTGTTCTGGCTTGGTTTATATATGGGCTTCCCGTTGCTCTGCGTGGCCTACGTTGCGTATTAATTTATCTCACTGTACTAGTTCGCCCGTTTGGTTTTAATATAGACGTATCATGGTAATGCTAGAAGTTGCACCCGATGAGTAGATGGTGCAGAATATACCTGACCCTTGTTGAACGTCAAGTGCGTAAATGATGAAGCCAGGTGATTATGTGGCTTTGGTTTAGAAACATACATAACACTTTAGCCGTTGTGCTAGCATGTTACAATGTAACGACCATTAGTTTAGATTATACGAACGAACTTTGGAAAACCAGAATGGTCGTTCGTGCTTTAATGCTACCGGCTCGATATCACCAGTCTCGAGGTTCACAGAGTTATAAGCCTCGATGTTCATCTTATTCCACCGACCGAGTGGTCTCGAGACCAGGCCCAGGGTCATAGCGAACGTATATCGGAGTCCCTCGGTTGATTCGTTGCCGTGATTATGCAGGTTTTGGGGAACTGCAGTCTGGACATCTACAGGATGAGAAAAGCGCCCACTGGCGTCGAGAAGGTCGAAGAGCTGGATTGTAGTGCCTGAAAGGCGCCACACCCCTATGTAAAATCCCTTTGATCATGTTATCACCTAAGCACTATGTTATACGAAGAATGGGAGTACCTTCATACGGAGCGTAGGCTTCAAAAGTGGGATCACTTGTTGCGGAGTGTGTTCCTCATTTGCGAGGAGGGACAAAACCTGGCCATTTGGGAAGAAACGGCTATAAAGGCGGATGTGTTCGTTGCATTAAATCTACGTCGAATGCTTGATAGCTTACAGGTATCGGTGGTAAGTGATCAAGTGGCTTATCTGTGATGCAGGCAGATAAGAAAAGTAGATTCCTGATATTCACGAGGTGCTTATAAAACTCACGTTGACCCAGGAATTCTCGCTCAGGCCAGGACGACTACCAGAGTAGGCGGTTGAAATCAGTTCACTTTAGTAAAATACTGGATCACCCACACGTAATGACACGTTGCAATATAAACGCCGTCTAGGCGAACGCGGGGATGCTCAATATACACGCGTCTGTAATCATAAAGACAGCGCTCAAGCACCAAAGTCACATCCATGACGTCGGCTACTTGAGGTGGCTTGTACGTTGCTCTAACAAGCTCTCTATAAGTATACGAGAGAGAAATGAGAAGAGCTACTTCACGTAAAAAAAGAAAAACCAGGAGTTATGTACCTCCAAATAGCAGAATCCAGCGTGATGACACGTGCTTTGCGGCTGACGGAGGCAAATCGTTCGGTGGAGGTTGGATCGAGCTTCCGAATGATCATCACTAAAACTTCCTCGGGGACCTTCTTCAAATGAATTGGTTCTTCTTCGATTTCAGGCTCAAATGAAAGATTGACGGGAAAGGATTGAAGAATGTTGGCCAGAGTGCCTGTGACCCTGACATTGGGGACGCCACCTTGTGACTTTAATGCTAGTGAATGCTCAACTCGGGCAGTCAGCGCGTCCACCGGGATATCAGTGGCCATGTAATGAGGCTCCTGCCGCGCTGCAGAGACAGACGCCAATATTTCTTCCCTGTGGTATGCGCGGTCCACATGTGCGTCCTGCAGAGACGAATGAGCACACAAGCGATGCCTGTCATGAACGGTATACCATGCGAAATGCCTGGCGATACAGAAGAAGAGCATCGTCCAAGGCGCCATGCTGCTCGTGCTCTACAGCCTGACGGTAGACATTGAGCGCAGAACCAAGCTTACGAGGAAGGAGGGTTGCAGTAAAGTGTACAGAGGGAGTGTGGGTGGCGAATGCTGAAGGGGCACCAGCAATGGTCTGCGTTGCCGGGCCATGGAGTACCTGAGGGACCGCAGCTGAGGTAGCTAGTGTCTTGGAAGACGCCTTGCTGTTGCTCGATTGTTGCAGTCCAGACGCCGAGGCTGCATGATTTGAACCTCCAGGCTGGGCATTTCCCGAAGCCTGAGTAGTCTTCCTGCTCTCGAGTTCAGCCAACCATTCTGCCCTGAATCGTACTAACTCTTGAGGATCCTCGTCCTGTTGTATTGACAGTGCTGTTGGTTGCATATCAGAGTTAATAACCATGACTCGCAAGTATTATCTGCTAAGTCAACAAATGAAATATTACATAATTGCTGAGAATAGTCTCGCTTACGTCCGAGTCTCTGCCCATCTTGTAGGCAAATTACCACTCCATCTCCTCCTTCATGGAAAGCAACAAGGACGAGGCGGCGAAGTGCCTTGGTATTGCAAGGAAACACTATGATACCGGCAACCTTCCCTCCGCACGCAAGTTCTGTCAAAAGTCAATCTCCCTGTTTGAAACCGCGCAGGCGCTCAAACTGCTGGCTTCCATCAATGCCAGTTCTTCATCGGAGCCTTCGGCTTCGACTTCAACCTCGACTGCTGCCGAGGAACACCCGTCTGCGTCTGGAGCAAAACACCGGCACCCACATAGGGCTGACAGCTCAAGTAGCATCAAAAGTACTGGAACCGCTGGTGGCAGCGGTGGTGACAAGAGGGAGTATACAGCGGAACAGGATGCGGTCGTGAAGAGGGTGCGGTCGTGTAGGGTCACAGAATATTACGAGATACTGGCAGTGAAGCGAGACTGTGAAGAGGCCGATATCAAGAAGGCCTATCGCAAGGTGCGTTGTTGATACTTCTAACATCATTGAAGAGAGTAATGAACAAACAGTTTCACTAGCTGGCTCTTGCTCTACACCCCGATAAGAATGGTGCACCAGGTGCCGACGAGGCGTTTAAATGTAGTATCCCATTGCATCACATATTCAGTGTGGCACTGACTTTCCTTTTTAGTGGTTTCCAAAGCGTTTCAAGTTCTTTCAGGTGTGCAAACATGTTTATTTTGAAAGTTTGGCTTGTTAATAAATGTTTTTCTTATTTTTAGACGCGCAAAAGCGGGCTGCCTACGACAGCAGTGGTTCCGATCCTGAAAGTAGGTTTGGCGGGATGCCTTCTCGATCATCAGGATTTTCGAACAGTCCCTTTGGTGGTGGAGGCTCGTTCGAGGGCGAAATCAGCCCGGAGGACCTATTCAATATGTTCTTTGGTGGTAACGGAGCAGCTTTTGGATCTGGATTTGGTGGTGGCCCAGGTATGTCAACCCGTGCTTTATCATATGTTAATGCTCAGGTGAATGTGGCGACAGTATTTACAACTACTTTCGGATCTGGAGGCTTCCGTACAACGCGTATGGGCGGCCAAACGCATCACCATCACCAGCAAACTGGCAATACCGAACCACGGTCGATACTGATTCAACTTATGCCTCTCTTGATCTTATTTGCATTTTCATTAATATCCGCGATACCCAGCATGTTCGGCTCTGCGCCAGTGCCAGATCCACGCTTCTCATTCCAACCCTCGGCTAGATACAATTTCGAGCGACAGACCGGTGGGATCGGGGTGCGATACCACGTCAACAAGGCCGAGTTTTTGGGACATTCGGTGATAGGTGCTGAACTTGCACGAGAGGGGGCAGACGTGGGGAAAGCTGGTGCTTCAACCGATGGGAAGGTGGCAAAACGTGGGCCAGCCCTGGCTCAGTTCGAAGCGACCGTAGACCGTGCGTACACCCAAGATCTTTACGGGCAGTGCCAGCGAGCGATGGAGAAGAAACAACGTTTGAAAGAGCAAGAAGTGGGCATCTTTGGGATTGGAACCGACTGGGACAAAGTCCGATCCATTGAGGTGGAGGTGGTCGAAAGTTGTGAGGAATTGAAGCGGCTCGGAGTGCTGGCAAGATGAACGAGAGGAGGTTTTACTTATAATACACTATTTATTCGGGAACATGCAATCTGGATTTAATTTGCATTGGCGGGTTGGAATGGTGACAATAGATCTAGTTTCACGACGACGCAGCGACCCTCTCTCTCTCTAGCTTGACGTAAAAACTCTCCTGGCGTTCCACTACATTCAGACAGTTAGTGGCCAGTCAGGCACGATACCTGTTTACAACTCACAAGCCTTAAGGTGGTAGCCGTACCTAGGCAGTTATGAGAAAAAGTTTTGGCCAGAGCATATGACTTGGGACAATTACCAGTAAGCATAGCCAGAGGCAGTTCCAAGGCCAAGAGCGGCGGATATATCGATCCAGAAACGCTTTCTGAGCATGCCAGTAATTGGAGCAATGGCCATAGTGATAGTTTTGGTTTGAGGGAGATGTCGGACAATTTCACACCAAAGCCGTCCAAACAGGATTACATCAGCACCTGCTCAGCAATCCTTGCGTCCTGCTCGTGCCATTGTTTCTCCACCATCGCCAGCTCGCCGTTTCTTCCGTTTCTCTGCGATACACCTCCCCGCCCTCCAATCGCGTTTATCTGTCCTTTTCTGCCCCAATCCAGACCTTTAATTCTATCCCTCAGCAGCCAGCGTGACCCACTCCCAGTTCTTATCCATGGAAGACCCTTCAGGCTCAGGAGGATGGCGATTCGCTCAATGCTTCGGGGATAAGGGCGAGGTTGAGGACATTACAGAAGGTCTGTCTTCGCGTTGATCGCCACTGCCTCTGCTCCACCTACTGCTGTTCTCTTACGCACGTCCACTTTCATCAGCCGACATTATATCTGCCGTCGAGTTTGATTCCACAGGAAACTATCTCGCAACGGGTGACAAGGGTGGTCGTGTCGTCCTCTTTGAACGCAATGAATCGGTTAGTATTGTTACGCTTTTCTTCCCGCCCGGCGCGTCTTTCTTCCATTCTTGATTGTACCTCTGATTGTGTGACTATCCATATCTGGCATTAACTTCAAATATCTCACTACCACCACGCGCAAATTCCCGCATCCGTCACCGCGATTGTCCCCCACAATAGAAAAAAGGCTGCGAGTACAAGTTTTACACCGAGTTTCAATCCCATGAGCCCGAATTTGACTATCTCAAATCTCTGGAAATTGAGGAGAAGATCAACAAGATTAGGTGGTGCAGACGGCAGAATTCTGCCCATTTCTTGTTATCTACAAATGGTGGCGTACCCTGCCTTGTTTTTATCTTTATTAGGCATCTCATGGACCGTCCACAACAGACAAAACAATCAAGCTCTGGAAAGTGTTTGAGAAATCCCTGAGGATTGTATCCGAGTCCAATCATTACGACGGCCAGCGACCCTTGCCACCACCTTCAGCTTCTGGCCACTTGAGACTCCCCCGCATGTCACATCAAGATAACATAATTGCAGCTGTTCCGCGCAAGGTTTACGCCAACGCACATGCGTATCACATACACTCCATTTCCGTTAATTCAGACCAAGAAACCTACATATCCGCCGACGATCTCCGCATTAACTTGTGGAACCTCAATATCAGTGACCAAAGTTTCAGTATGTCTCTTATTTTGAACCCTCTGCTACACCGTGGCAGGTTCTCATTTTACGGGCCCGTTTCTTATTGATGAAATTCCAGATATTGTCGATATCAAGCCGGTCAATATGGAGGAACTGACAGAGGTTATCACCGCAACGGAATTTCACCCCAGCCACTGCAACCTCTTCATGTACTCAAGTTCAAAGAGCAGCATCAAGCTTGCTGATATGCGTGACTCTGCCTTGTGCGATAACCATGCAAAATGTGGGAACCCCACATCACCTCGTGTATATATTTTTTTACTGCACGTTAACCATTTATGTCGATCTTAGGTTTCGAAGAGGAAGAAGATCCTACCACGCGGTCATTCTTTTCTGAGATCATTTCTTCGATCTCAGATGTGAAGTTTAGCCACGATGGGCGTTACATCTTATCTCGGGACTATCTCTCGCTCAAGATATGGGACGTCAATATGGAATCGCGGCCAGTGAAGACAATTCCCATCCATGATCACCTTCGCGGGAAACTTTGCGACTTGTATGAGAATGACTGCATCTTTGACAAGTTCGAGTGTGTTTGGGGTGGGGACGATAAGTGCGTCAAATTTCACACGTTCTGTTCATCCTCCATACGACGTCATCATACTTCAATTCAAATTTCTTACGTTTGATGCAATGGCTCATAGGCACGTGCTAACGGGCTCCTACCATAACTACTTCCGGATATACGATACGGACACCCTGAACGATGTCGTGCTTCAAGCTGATAAGTCAGCGTTCAAAGCCAAGAAGATTGGGGGACCGTTACCTGGGAAGTTTGGTGTGAAGAATGGACAAAGAGGTGGTGGCTTAAGAGATGCAATGCAGCTTGACACGCTTGACTTTAACAAGAAGATCTTGCATGCAAGCTGGCATCCCAGGGAGAATACCATTGCCGTGAGTATCAATCGATCAGTTTTCTTAGAATCGTGTCTCATGTAATCAACTGTCCAGATTGCTGCAACGAACAATCTCTTTTTGTATAGCGCTGCATAATCAAAGATATTAAACAATCATCTCTGATCTTGCCGTTCTCCGACCGCCGCCATCATCTAGCTACAAGAGATAGACGTGACGACATTACATCTACGCATGGACATTACGAACCTGAGCAACCCAGCATGACTGACTTCCAGCCACATCTATACAGATACAACCCATTCCATTCTCATTCTTAATTGGTTCAATTACTGCCGTTCTTCCTGGCGTACTTACTCACCTGTCCTATACTTTCTCTACCTCGTTAACGTCCTTGGCCTCCTCGCTCCCTGGTTGTTCCGTGTCCTATCTGCGTCCCTCCCCTCCCAACACTCTCATTTTATCCCGCCCTCGTTGGTGCTATGATTATGTATTTTCTCTTACAGGAAGGTGGTAGAGAGGCTTGCGATAGAAGATAGGTATTGACAGTGGAAAGCAGTCGTAAATTGCAATAAATGGGTCACCCTTGTATTACTACAACCTCTCCTCATCGTCCTTTTACCGATTATGAAGAGTTTACTTCACTAATGAGGACGAGGTATGCATGCATGTTGCATACGTCCCACCCGATCGTGGTTGTGACTCAGTACATGTAATCTCGGCTTATACCTGAGCACACCATGACTCACCCATCTATACCTATGCTGCAATGCCCTTAAAAACGAAACTTATGGACCCACTTGTGTAGTTTGGCTGGACCTGGTTTAGTATACAAAGTGGCCATGTGGCAATAAGCAACGCCGCAACCAAGTGTAATGGTTTAAAATTGGTTAGAGCTATAAGCCTGTGTACCAGAACGGACGACGAACTAATCCTGTGGCTTTAATATACGATAGAAATGGGAACTTGAGTCAAAGCTTTGTAGGGAGACAGTTGTTGGTATCGAAAGATACTGCGCAGAAATCTGCCTTATGTCCGCTCCTGCAGTAACGCCAACGCAGGTATAAAGCCCGTACAAAACATGATTTTAGTCCTGATATAATCCTGTGCTTGCATTTATGTATAGAGTACATGATTCACCGGATGAAGGTGTTCCTGAAAAATGATCCATGGCTTTGAAATTCTTACGGATATACTTCGCAGAGAACCGTCCAAGGATCTAAAACGTGAGAGGGACCACGATAACTCACTGGTATCAATCCAATATTCCCAGGAATCTGTGTCCTACGTAGCCTTCAAATTCCGCGAGGAACAAAGTTTAGCCATTGGTGCTAAATTGCGCCCTGTGTTGTTTTTCCGATTACGTTGCGCCACACGGTAAATAGAAACGTTGAGAGTTGGGATGGAGCTGTTGTTCTCCACAGTGTGAATCAAGTGATTGCTCTATGGTATTTATGTCGGGTATCCTATCCGATGGAGTGCACAGTTGGTGCAGTCGATCCACAATATAGAATCACGAAGGTGTCTGTTACACGTCGAGATGCCAAACGGTCCAACAGCTTTCTTCTGACGTAGTTTCGGAGCCGCTGAGTCACCATGATGAGTCCAATGCACGTTCAGCGCTCGCTTCCGTGGTATTGAGGGGACAGTATCGGCTTTAAATGGGGTCACGGATGCTCCCAAATTCAGGTGATCGGTGCGGCTTGGGAAACGGTTTCCGCGGTGGTTTGGCATCTCGGAGGCGTGCATAGCAGCTGCGTGATCTGGAATTACAAGACATGGCGCCACTGGAGTCAGACGGCCGTGAAACGGGACCGTGAGCTCGATGGTTAACTGATCTGTAGTGCACCAAGCGAATTGGCTCGTTTCTTATTGATGTAATTGGTTTCAGTGATGAGCTGGCTGGTGGCGCCTTGGGCTGTGATTTGTGGTTATCACGTAACCAGTAATCCTGAGGTCAAATACCACTCGCAGTACAGCCATAAGCAACCTATTTAAGTAGATATCAAGCCTGCTATATAGTAACCATCCACGAGGTGACCCACACTCACCTCCTGTCGAACCCCAGGTAAACGAGGAGATAAGATATAAATTGTAGGTATGAGAACATATCTGTCAAACGTTTACTTTTGTCTTGAACAATCAAGTCCTAAATATATTAGAAGCGCAGGGGCATCATTGGTTAGCCGGGTATTGACATGTCAGTGCAACCCGCGAACGTAGTGATGACATAAGGAGAAGCGAGTCGGAGGATTTTTTTCTGTTGCTTTGTTAGATTCCTGAAGAGGCTGCAAGGATGAATCTAGTCGTGCTAGGTACTATGGAAAGAACAAAGGATTGGATGTGGATTCGGCTGAAGTGTGGGAGACTGTTGATGGATATGTGAAGCATGCTCGACCCTGAGGAGCCTTGTAGACGATGGGCCGCATGGTGGTACATAACGCGTGGGTTTGTTCAACTGGTAAAGTTACAAGCAAGGGGAACCTAAGCTTTGGCGTTGAAGGTCCGAAGGGGGCTCAGATGTCAGTGCCTACTTGACCCTGTTGGACATTTCTGACATGCGTAGAGGAGTTACGATTTTATTGGTAAATTTCAAAGTAGGGGGTCACGCGATCAAGGGTTGAGGGGTTTTTGAACTTCTTCCATGATGTGATAGTGATATCGAGGAATGTTTCCCAGAAACGAGGAGCGACAAAGGGTAGAGGCGTGGATGCATCGAGGTAGGATGGAGAAATAAGAGATTCTCCGAGAAGGTCATCTGAGCTGAACCGGCACGCGAGCTAAAGTAAATAAATAAAAATCAAACGAATTGGCTAAATCCGATCGACGGTGTAGAGTGGAAATAATTTTCAACATCAAATTGCTTTTTGCTCTTCCATTTGCTTTGTGGCAACTGGCCACACCTGCACCTCCTCCTCTCACCACCGCAATCCTGGATCCACTCTCATGTTCGAATGCCAAAAATTCGTTTATCCTGTATGCATTTTATCTATCTCTTCTATCATCTATTATTCACTTCATTTTCTCAGCGCTGCCAAAACAACCTTCTCCCTCGCCGTCTCCCCCCAATACCCTTCCCGTCATAAACCCATTCCCTCTCGACGACGACGAGGACAACGACATCTGTCCCGTGTGCGATGGCGAGTGCACCTGCGACAACAGGGTCCAGCCCCAACCTCCTCTCTCCATGTCCCAGCTCAGTGCCATCCATGCTGCATCGCGATCCAATCTTTCCCCCATTCTTCCTGTCCCTACTCCAAAGCCATCGTTGAAAATAAAACTCACCGTCCCACAGAGCCTACTCGGCAAACGAAGGGCCATCCAGCCATCAGCCATCAAGAAATCCAAGAATCTCGTAGAGACGACATTCGCCGCAGAAAACGACGGAGAGCCATCCGCTCCCACTCCAAAACGCAGGGGCCGCCCTCCCAAAGCTGTCGTTGCCGCTCGCCAACTCGCTGCCAAGGCCTTAGCCGACGCCCATGCGGCACCCACGTTGCAATCTCATCATCCATCTCTCAACTCCGGCAAGCAGAAAAAAGTCTCCCCACGGCCTTCTCCTGCCCTACTCAAACCCAGGCCTAAAACGAAAAAGTCGGCCAATACCGCCGCTAAACGTAGACGCGTCGTCTCCAGTCCTTCGTCCTCCGATCTCAGCGATGTTGATCATCGTTACCCCTTCGAAGACGACGACGACGACGACGACGACAGGCAGTCTGGCCAGTTTCCTACCTTTGTCTCGGCCTCGACCCTGTCTTCTCGTGCCTCATCATCGTCCGAGGATTCCTCTAGTGAACTCTCGAGCTTTGATGACAGCGATTCCTCAATTGAAGCTGAGGAAGAAAAGTTCATATTGTCCGAGATGCAAGGCCGGGCCCGTGTCCGACGTGAGCTCCTCGGCGATGATGCACCCAAGAAAAGGGATCCCCACAATGCGTGGGTCATCCAACCTCGTAAAAAGAGTGTCGGTCCCAGTGACGTTGAGATGGATGTTGATACTGATGCGACTGAGGATGAAGACGATGATGAAGAGGAAGACGATGCTGAACATGATGAGGAAGAGACAGATGAAAGAAGTGCCGGTGCTGGTTATGTCGGTGTCGCGACTGGCTGGTCCGAGGACGACGATGAGTCTAGCTTTGATGCCGATCTCTTCTTTGCAAACCTCTCCGATTCCGAGGGAAACAGCGATGGGTCCTCGACCTCTGGCAACGGCGATGGCGATGATGGAGATCACTCTGATATGGAGTCGATGTCGGCTTCCATAACCAGTTTGCCCTCGATGCCTCCAGAGTTCGAAGTCCTGCAGGGCTGGGATGGTCAGATCGTGTTCACTAATGGTTTGAGGGAAGGACAAGGTATTCTAGACATGGACTTTGAAGCGCACGCAGCATCACTCGCAGAGACAAGTGCATCCCCTTGCCAGGACAGCGACATTGAGATGTCAACCGATGTGGACGATGGGGGCTACGAGGAAGATGCGGATGAGGGTGATGGTGAGACGACAGATGAGGAGCTTGTAGGCGAAGACGATCTCCCCAACGAGCGCGCCATGAGGCTGTTCAACCTTCCTTTCAGCGTCTCTGCAATCAACCCCATGTCTACCATGAGTCCTGCCGTCAGTCCGGGCCCACGGGATCGTAAGCCGTTTGAAGGTTATCGGAGCCTCGACTCGCCGAAGCCGGCGGATATCCTCTCTGGGAAAATCTTCTGGGACTCGGATGACCACGACGACTATGAAGAGTCGACAGCAAAGAGCCATAGCCAGACCCCGTCAAATGGAACGAGTGGTGGACCTCGATGTGGTCATTTTGTACCCAACAAAGAATCCCGACAAGCAATCATTGATGACTCGCACAAAGCCATCCCCTCTCCCCATCCGAGGTTCCGCCGTCGAAGGACCTCGTTCATCCATTACAAGAGTGTAAGTTACATCCTAACCATGACGTTGCTATACACGTGTGTCTTATCATGAGGCTATCTTTCTAGGTTGAACATCTCCTTCAGAAGCATCTGGCCTCGCAGCAATCTCAGATCTCCACGTGCAGCCCTTCGCCTCTCCACCTGGTCGCCTCGAGTTTGGAGAAGGCGGACATGGAAGTATCGAACGCCGAACTCGTCGATCTCAATGACGTCTTGGAAGCCTCGTTCCTAGATCCCGAACCATCCGACTCTCAACCAGGCGTTTCACCCGAGAGCGATTCCCGCAAGCAACTCAAGTACAGCCGTTGGGATGTTATCCCAGTTGGCGCGTTCCGTCAAAGTCGCGAAGGTGTAGACGCTGGCTGGGCTTCGGACTCAGGATCCAAGACTGATTATGGAAGCATGATGAAGTCCAGCCCTCTCAGTACGATGCTTTGGCAGAACAAGCCTGTCAGCTCTCGGAAGAACTCCTCGTTGCGCAAAGCGAGTGTCGTTATCTCACCCGTCATCCTCCCAGTCCGTGATCGTGACGGTGACCGCACACCAACCAACCACAACCAGCCACCGCCACAACAAAACCACCGTCATGATAATTATCCACACAAAAGTCGCAAAGAGCTCCGGCGGGAACGCAAGCTCAAGCGCAAAAGCTATGGCCCTGTGCAACACCAGCAACAGCACCATCACCATCAGCACCAGCACCATCCCAATCTCAAATCACGCGCCACAAGTTCCTCGCAGCGTACCAATTTCTTTATGTCGTCCGTCCCGCCATTGAACATCTGACCAATCGAATCCGACGCATTTCACCGCATTTCATGTCATCGGCTGATGTCGCACTCAAACCTGTTGTTTATCTAATCATTCCCTACTTATATTCGTACTCATTTCTCTCTTTCGATTTCTACTCAGCATCCACTAACTGACTGACTGACACCCATGAATCATTGAATCGTTTCTTGCATCATAGTATCCTTCCACCTCCCCGGTTTCCAAGCAGTATCGTGTCCTGCTGCTATCCCATCCCGTAACCTGCTCTCATGCTGTATTTGTGCACCCATTCTCGGCTCCTATCATCCTTGTCCATCTCTGCCACTTGTGCATCGATCCCCATTTCTATTTTGGCTCCCCTCACTTCCATTATATATTATGTGACTGCGCACCAACAATCCACAATCCCCCCCTCCTTATCCCTGCTTCCTTGTTGTTTGTCCCCTTTCCAAGCGGTCACGGTGGTTCTCGACGTACTCGTAGCATAACACAGTCACTGTTGTAACGAACTGAAATGAATATGTAAATCAAAGGCTTTTTTTTACTGGAGAAGTCACGATGTGATGCCAAAAAGAGATTCAATGTTGAACTCCGTTGGGACGTCCGTACAGCCTGTGAGCTCCCCACGGCGTAGATAGCCTACTTCAGCCAACGCCTCGAGTGTCGTTAGAACACCAGTTAGATTGAGTACCGGAAGGTCGTTCAAGCAAGGAAGGGTTTCGTCGGGTAAATCGAGTAGCCCTGAACCAGCAAGAAAGAGTGGCGACCTGGGCGATGTTGTGAGTTGCATCAAGGGAACGATAAACTGTCTTTGCTTTTCCTGTGTGCGGACCTTCACATGGGAGCCAACTTCAAGGTGATTCGTCGACAGTGAAATATATCCAGGATAATTGGGATATAACATAGCATATCCACGCAGGTACGCGAGCTCGATGAAGTACTTTTTCCAGGACTTGGTCCAGCTGTTGGAGCGGACGCCAGGTACGATGATTTGGTCGGTCTTGAATGGAACTCCGGAGATTCGAGCCGAGACATAGGTGTGAAATTCTCGCCAGTGTTCAGGGAAGTAAACGGCACCCCAGCTGCAGGGAATAGGAGATAAATATGGTGTGGCCGGATCAGGGAAGCCTGGTATGTTTGCGAAAAGAGTACGTGCGTTGAAGGGACGTCGGCCTTCTGGGGGTAGCTCAAGATTCTTCTGTTGATATAAACTAATACCGAACATGCGAGAGGATTGATTGACGATGTCTCCGTGCCTGTAGGTTCCTACGATTGGAGGAGGTGGTTTAAACAAGTGAGAGAAACTGTTGGGCACCTGTAACGGAGGAGGCACATTTTGACCCATGCATAGAATAATGGGGACAATTCAACGTCATCTTCAAGAAGCAGGCCGTAAGTGTCATTCGAGCGCGGGTACCAGGATTCGACTACGGCCGGAAGAAGTCCACCTTGGATTACGCGGTGGTGTATGAATACGGAGCCACGACTCCACGATAGATTTTGGGTCATTTTTTGGGTCTCCTGATCGGCCGATTTTTCCAAATTAATACGAAGGTCCACTGCATCTCCGAAAAAAAGCCCTTTCGATAGTGATACCAATAGCCGTTCCAGGGATCGGGGTCTGTTGTTTGTGACGATACTGATATCAATACGAGGCACATTCCAATCTACTCCTTTGAGTAAGTTACACACGAAATTCATGCGGTGAATAAACAAAACAGACTTCTCCATTCAACCAGGGTTAGGGAGCTCATCCACGCGGTATGGTGAAGCTCGTTCTGTGGAATCCGTATCAGAGATGAGTTAATTTTGAAAGTGATGTTGGGACTGTAAAGAAGGCTAGTAACTAAATCATCCTCCCGAAGAGCAACAACAATATCGGCTTGAGTGGTGAGATCGTGAATGCGATCTAACAGTCGCTGTGGACGAGTCATTGCAGGGAAGTCGGATATTGCAGTATAAGTTAACAAGCATCCTTCAGATATGTAATGTCTGTTTATGCCATTGTTTTGAGGTTCGTTGTAGATCAAAGTTTGGAATTTATGACCTCTGCCCTTGAGCGCGCATACGACCGGGCCAAAGGAACGGAAGAGTTTGAGGCTCGGTAACAGGATTACGAAGCTACCGGTAGCCGAAAGAGATATTGATAAGCTTTGAAGGGTAGATGTTCCGGTGGTGTTACCATTGTCCAACTGTGTGAGCATCTCTCCAGGGTTGTGAACGGCGTGTCTGAGTCCAGGAGACGATATAAACATATTACCGAGGCCAAGGACAATGCCACCAATCCCATCATGCCTGCACCGAGCAACATGCTCGCCCAGATTACGCCAGATATCAGCATCTGTGGATGCGTAGCTCTCAGGTAGCGAAGTGAGATTAATAGGTAAGATAAAGGGAGGCAGTAGGTAGGATGCTCGTTGTGGCATGTCATCTGATCTAGGGAAACACCATTCAGATACGTTATGTGCCGAGGAACAAATTCCTTTGGGACCATAGGGAAGTGACAGGCTTGGCGGGTTCAGTAATACCTTGCGGGAGTGTTTGGGCTGGCGCGACAAGCCTCGATGGTCCATGAGCAGAAGCCATTCGGTAGACGCATGGATGGAGGCATGGAGAATAGCAGCGTGGGCATCAAAATCACGCACCGGAGCTTGAAGTAGGATGTCAGGGAATTTTTTTTCAGAAGAGACAACTCGTCGAAGGATGGAACGGGCCTGGGAGGTCAAAGCCTGAGGACAGAGAAGGATTATTTCATGGAGACGCGACGGTCCTAATAAGGTTGCAAGAGTTTCCTCGAGAGATTTAATTGACTGGCGCGTCACTGGCAGTATGGCAGTCAACGAATGCTGGGGAATCATAGGTGAGTCGACCACAAGAGTGCTGAGTTGATCGTGGTGGTCTTTGGCCAGTGGAAGCCCAATCATTTGAATAACGGCAGTTTCTTCCTTTTGAACACGGGACGAGTAGCAAAAACAGACGATGACTGACAATAAGAGACCACAGAGAAACCACCTCAGGCGTAGGATCACTGGATACGTTCGTCTGGAAGATATAGACATAATGGAGGTTAGGCTTGAGAAGTTGTTTGGTTATAATAATTATCCTCGAAAGTCCTTGCTTTGATTAGGGTCAGTCTTAGGTGAATCCTCACTTTCCTGTCGTTATATATTCTGAAGTTGTCGTAGAGCAGGACTTTATATATAAGTACCACTTATTGCTCAGCCTGAGAGCCGCTGACTAGTCATAGTCACCGACTGATCTAAACCTTGCAAATTCATAGAGGTCTGAGAAGACAATTCTGTATAGACTCTATGGTGGCTACTAGCACCAACAGAATCTGACGGGGTGGTTAGTTTCAAGGTGCTATGATGCGAAGAACTGGCTCCACTTTTCATTATATAGCCACGAAATGTCTTGAGGATCTTCTGGCCCATACCACTTGAAAGCGGAGAGGTGTTCGTCTCGCTCGCGAGTTGCCCCTCCAAAAGCCATAGCAACTGGCTGGAGATTATCAGGTAGGTTGTAGACCTCGAGCTTCTCCAAACCATGGGTCCGCGCTATTTCCACCAACATAGCGAACAGCCTTTCAAAGTCATCTGGGCGACAACTCAATCGAGTGATTAGCAATGTCTTGGGATCAGGTGGTCGAACTTGGTAGGTCCAAGTGGCGAACACATTGGAAGTCCCATTTGGGGAGTTACTTTGTGATTTTATTCCCCAGTGCTGAAGATCCACCGATTTATCCAAGTAAGGCATCATCCTCCAATACTGGAACGCTGCTACTCCATTGTGTGGTAGGAATGTAAATGACACCTGGTGACCAGTGGATGGTGACGCAGTGTTTTCTATCACGCCTGAGTCCATCTCCCAGAGTTGTTTGCACCCATCCTCACCCAGCCAAGTCCACTTTTCTGAGCCTGCACTGATGTTCTGGGAAGGTATATCCCAGATGGTGGATACAGCCCCTCTTACGATCCAGCCGCACTCCGCACTATCCGTGGGACCACATCGTTGGTAGAAGTGCCCAACGTCGCTCCAAAGTGCCGAAAACCGCCCATCACCCGCGTTGGGGACGCGAAGAGGAGGGGTGCCCCATTCCTCCGGAAAGACCTTGGGTAGATAAGAGTCATCGGCGATGACCCAGTGTAAAAGACGCATCATATGTTGGGCATACCCATGCCGCCTGAAACGTGGAGGAGTGAAAACGGATGCGATCCCATAGCAAATTACTTTTTCAGGAGAACTAGGCTTGCCATTATTCTGAGGGAGTGAGGAAGGCCAAATGAGGCCACTGCGACGAAACCTGTAGTAGTTCTGTGAAGTTCGTTACGCGTCCCGCAGGCTGAAGGAAGAAATACGTTTCGCATGAGCACATAAACTCCAAAGATGTAGGGTTATCTCGAGGTGCTAGTATCCTATGCGATGATGAGGATAAAGGGAAGATAAAAAAAATGTGGTAATGTACCTTACCATGTAATGAGCCTTCCATTGCGAGATACCTCCTTTGCATCTGTGAAGGCATCCCTTGCTAGATAGTCGTCAAGTGACAATCCTCGGGCCCATTCTTCAGCGTTTCTACGTCTTGACTCTATCACTTGGTCTGCTGTTGCCGGAAAGAGGGAAAGTGTAGATAACCTGATGGGAGTCATTTGTCAAAATGTGTGGATCTCGTCCGCCGTTGTTGTCCCTGGATAAATGTACAAAATTGCCCCAGTTACATACAATATATGAAGTGTATAATACAATGATAGGTATGGATAATGCAAGAGTGAAAGAAGAATAAGTTAGTGGGGTAACTTCAAGTGGTGCCCCGCAGTCCATCTCGGATTGTACTCCTCTCCGCAAGTAAAGCTACAATTTGCCAACGTTGATCACGGACCTCACGATCCTTCAGTAGGACCACATCATGGTGGTTGTCGTCCACTATATCGGTTTCTCCAAGTGCCAGACGCATTGCAGTAGCAGACTTATTGGGAAGGTCAGCCGGAGCAATGGTAAAGAGCGTTTGGAAAGCGGAGGTAGAAAGGATGGGTGGTGAACGGTGGGTGGCGTTTGACAAAGCAGAGGGCGAGATGGAGGATATTGCATGCGAAGTTGATGTCAGAGTAAGAGCATGAGTGATAAGTTGCTTGAGTTTAGCCTTGACACAGAGATGGTGAGATAAGCAAGACAGGTGGTGAGAGAACTAACCTCGCAGGCTAGGTTCATGAGAGATGACACATTACGGCCAGGAGGACCAAGGTTGTTCTGGGCGCAGATGAGGTTCATACGATCGGCAATGTGGTTTAGCGTAGGTGCACGACTAATTGAAAATAGGTGGACGGGTAAACGACTGCCTGGAGGATCTAGCAGGACATTGAGAAGTGAAAGGAGACCAACACCGTGTCGCACATACCTCCGCGTTCGGATAGCAGCACAACACCCCGTTCACCGGAGATCTCGTCCATAGGAGGACGGCTAATGGGCGGCTCAAGCGCCCCCAACGTCCGTAGCCTCTCACGCTCGCGTTTGCCCGCACCGAGAGTCCATCTTTTCAAGCGTGCGGAGCGTAGGACCTGATTGGGATCATCTGTACGCCTGCGTTTGAGTGGAGGCTGAGCAATGGTGGGTGCTGGGGCAGGGATAGGCGGTGGAGGATGGCGGTGGATGGTAGAGTCAAAGAGGGAGATGATGAGGGCATTGTGGAGCTGGACGAGGGTGGGAGCGTCGAGGAGTTGGCGAACAGTGTCGTCGAACTCTGCGCGCGACGACTGGGCGGCGACAAAGGCTCTGAGAGCGGCAAAGTAAGGCTGCGCGCTGCCACCGAGCTGCTCGCTCAGCGCTGCTTTAATCCTCGACGTCGACGACAACGACATCCACCGCTTTACACACGTTTACTTTTTTTTATTATTATTTTCATTTTACACCTTATCTAATCCTAGAAGAAATGGCTGTATATCCGTTCCAGCAGCGAACGCTGCGTCTGCACCTCTTCCTGTGGCTCCTCCGGTAATTGCACAGGTACCTCCTCAGAGTCCTTGTTGCTCCACACCACCCGCCCTCGTCCATCCGTCACAAACGGGGGAGGTTCGGCGGGCATGACCACTACAGGCTGCTGGGTGTCTGCGGTGCCTGTCTCCTCTGCATCCAGCTCATCCAACGTTGTCACGCCAACTTCCTCGTGAATAGGAATGACCGTTCTCTCTTCCTCTCTCCCTACCACAATCCTAAATCTTGAGCTCGCTTCAGTAGAAGGACCAGCCTCGGTGAGGGATCCGGAAGGTGTATGTGCCTCTGCAATGTTGTGTGCTAAATCCCGTGCCGGGCTTCGCCCATGCGCTATTCCGTCGTGTAGATCGCCTACGAAAAAATCGTCGTCGTCGTCCCTGTCACTGTCTGAGCCCTCGCTCTCGCTTGTATTCGACACGCTTTGTAGCGCTGGCATCTCGCCGTCATCCTCATCTGTTACGACTGCGTCTCCACGTAACGGTGGAGGAGTTCTCTGCCTGCCAATAGGTTCCAGAGGCGGTGGAGATGATTCCGTATCTCGTCCTCGTACAATCCGTAACGATCCTAGCATATGATCCGCCTAACAAAGACATGAGCGATACAATACATATTATATTCAATAGACGAACCAGAACCTCCAAGCGTTCCGTGAGATCTATATCTGCATTGTGTGCAACGTCGGTAACAAGATCATTCCACCCCCATCCATTGTCAATGCCTTCGACATCTCCGTCGAAATCCCAACCTTGCATTTGTGGAGACAGCGTTCCAGGTATCACAATAGGACGCATATTGCCTCCATCGAGGGGGCCTTGGAGCCCTATCTGTGCACGGATAGTAGAGACGGCACCGGCTACCATTTCCATCCTGGCACGATTGAGAGCTGCCTCGTCAAAGGGTCCCCGTCTCCGAGATCTGCCACGACCACTTCCGGTTGTACGCTGGTTTCCTCGTTCAGCTGCTACATGCTGATCCGCGGACTCCATAACCTCAGCAACCATCCTATCGAACATGTCCATAGCAATGCTCCCTGCCAAGTTGACAGCGTTCATCTCGGACTCTGAAGCCTCAGCGGTTATGAAGGCACCATCGAGGTCTTCATTGAAGCCGAAAGCCCGGCGACGACCCCTCCACGCCTAGTGCACAGGATGAATATTCTTGAATAAACACAGCAGAGAGCTAACAAACCTGCATTGACTTAACCATGCCATGTTTGAGTATGTAAGGAGAACCATCAGTGTTAAGGTGCTGGTAGAAGCAGTCACTCCCAAACGGGCACATAGGTTTCTTTGAGTTTTTTTCCTTCGTTGCGGCGAAATACCTAGAAACATAAAAATGAACTTCATTTGAAAGCAGCGGATGATACAAGGCACTCACTTGCAAGGAACCTTGCACATGCTGTTCCTATACTGCTGGACAATCCGCTCTTTCTCTTCCCCATCTTTCCGGAAACGCGAGGAGGGTATAACGTAACGGCATTTGGCACGACACATGGGGCATCTCTTTATATTGCTGATATCGCTAGACTTTCCACAGGGATCTCGCCATTTTCGTATGCACTGGTAGTCTATCAGTAAATTAGGAATGGGGAGAATAATTGTGGGGAATACATACGTCGAGACAGAAGATGTGACTACATCCACCTGTGAATGTCATTTAGTAAACTACCCCGGGCGATGTAAGGCAAGAAAGGTATACCAAGAAGGCCGTATATTGGAGGCTTCTCGAAGCAAACGCTACACAGGTCTTCATCCTCCGACTCTGGCGGTTGTTCTATTACCGAGGGCTGTGGAGGCACATGTAAGAACCAGCACTTGTCTCCTCTCTTACAAAATCCTGTAGAATAGAAGATGAGGCAAAAATAAGAGCACAAAACGACGTCCAGACTGACCTTGGGTGAAGAATCTACATCGCTTTGCCTTGTCGAAGGGTGTAAGAACGGGAGGCCGAGCACCCGAAGGGTGGATGGCGGGCTCAGTGGAGTGCAGAAACTTGCACTTTTCCGCAGCAAAGCAGCCACGCTCGGCGGTATAATATTTGCAGACTCCTCTGGCCTTGGATGTTATCGGTCGGTGGATGTCGTTCATGACGGTCGGGAAGAATTCAGTGTTGTCATGACCCGGGTCTGACTGGGTCGCATCATCGACCCCGCCGAAGTGACTGACTTGACCTGACTTTGATCTGGCGATCACGTGTCCAAGGGTTCGTGAGATAAAACCATATAGAGAGCTATAAGAGATGATCGCGATGAAAAAGATTAAAGACGGTCACACAAGGTCACACAGCACAAAGCCATAAATTGAGATCTACGGTTGCCGAGCAGGGTCTTGGTCTGTTTTTGTTTTTCCGAGTGATGAACCACGTTTCTTGTTGATGGGGTCCTACCTTGGTCATGAAATAACGCCTATAACGACGGCAGTGTGCCCATGCTTGTGGGCACATAACGTCGTTATGTCTACGTAAGCAGACATAACAGATAAGATAAAGATAACAGATAAGATAAAGATAACAGATAAGATAAAGATAACAGATAAGATAAAGATAGCGGACAGTCAGATAAGGATAACAGATATGATAACAGC